>PVJX010015989.1:0-41350 GCA_004027295.1 Dolichotis patagonum | reverse complement strand
GCACTTGGGACACTGAAGACAGACTGAGGTCCTGACTGCAGAGTTCCTTAAAATCACTAAACATACATGGCTCTGCAAATCTTCACCTCTGTGGAAAATTTCCAGGTATTCATTCCCCTAAAGACAAGAATCCCTACTTCCAGTCTCACAGACAGACCTCTGCCTCACACATCCACTCCGACTGGAGAGTTAGCAGCAACCACCACGCCTGCCAAAGGCAGGGAAATCTCCAGACAAGAATAAACACTGTCTGCGTAGCTTATCGAAAGATGTATTATATCCCCAAGCACTTACCCTGGCCAGTCACAGACCTATACCGTGTCACCTCGCCTCTCTGCTACCTTTCCACTCCACACTCGCACCTTCAGTCTCTCTTCACACAGCTGATGCAGTAACACTGCTAAAATCGTGTCCACATTCCAGCGATTCCCATCCCACGCACAGTGACAGCCACAGTCCTTCCCCAGCCCTGCTTGCCCACTGGTCTCTTCCACCTGCCCCACGCTGCAGCCACAGCAGCCTACCCAAGTCCCTAGAACAGCCCTGTCACATGCGCTGACCAAAACCTCTGCAACAGTGAGCCAAAATGGTCCCTTCCTCCTTGTCAGCTGACTGTCACAGGTATCTACCTCACACAGAGACAGAAAGCTGCCTAGCATGGGCTTTTACCATGTTTTACCTCCTTTACCAGACTTCTTGGTCTAAGCACCATCATCTCCTGCCTCGGTTATTCTCATGACCTCCCAATGGGTCACATTTCCACTTCTGCCCTCTTTATGATCTAGTTTCACCAAGCAGTGGCCTAATATCGCTAAACTGTAAGTCAGATAATGACCCCCCCCTTGGGTGGCTTTGTAGCTCACTCAGGGTAGGAATCAACTACCGAGCAATGGCCCACAAGGCCCTGCATGACCCACCCACTTCTCTGACCTCACCCCTTCAGCCTGGTGTCCAGTCACGTGGGCTTCCTGTCCTCTGCCAGCACAGAGAGACCATCCTGACTCTGGTCCTCTGTCTTGTCCCTTCAACCTTACAATCTTGTCCTGAATGCAATGCTTCTCTTTGATCCCTTCAGGTCTCTGACCAAATGCCAGTCTCCTGGCAAGGTCTTCTAGGATAGCCAACCCCCTCAACAGCTCACCTGGCCCTTTATTCGTGACCCTCTTCTGCTTTACTTTTGCCTATAGCACTCAGCATTTTCTAACACAGCATTTTCATCATGAAGATAAAAGCAGGATTTGAGATCCTAAAAAATATGGATTTGGAAAGGGGTCCGAGGAGCCAAATTTTGTGTTACATTTTGTACTTTTTGCTTTTAAGTTTTCCTGGGAAGACAGTCACAGTCTTAGAATCTCAAAAGGATTTGTGACTCAAAAAAAGTTGAAAAACCACTAACACAGACACTTCAATTTAACAAGGATTATTATTGGTTTCTTCAAACAATGAATAAACTTCATTCACAGCTATTTGCTAAAATAGGAACATGCAATCTAGCAGTGGTGTGATTAAACTGTGTTCTCGCTTTGGAATTTCTAGCATAGAGTCAAAAGATTTGCCTTAGGAATTTTTATGAGCAGCTTTTGAATAGGCAGTACTATTATCCTCATTGTCTCTGAGCCAGAACACTGGGGAGGGTGAATAAAAATGTGCTTTCGCAGATCTGGAGCCAACTGTGATATTCTCACACAGCTGAATGAAAAAAGCATATGCAAGGTGGAGCCTATGAAAGCATAGCATGCAGACCCAGGTGGGCAGCTGGCTGCAGGAACGGGCGAATCCCATCTAATCCATCACCTTGGCCCTACTGAGAAACTGCCCTACCTGGTCCAAAATTCAGCCCCGTTTCCCTACTCATGCTCCAACTCTAAAACGAAGTAGCCAAGAACCCCATACACAAAACAACACTCAGCAGTGGGATGTACAAACGTCGCAGGAGTAAGAGTCAAGCTCCGACACACAATGTGACTTACCTTCCCCTACCATAGAGACCCCCACGGACATGCCCATGAATTTGCTTTTGGTCCATACGTGAGTGTTGATGCACAATCTCTTCTCCTTGCACTCACAGTAAAAGCAGGAGATGGGAGGGTGATGGGACACTTGCTCAGCTATAAACCGGAGCTTGTAGCTTTTGGAAGGGTCATCGGCCGCCGGGTACTCCTGACAGCCAGCAAGAGAAGTCCTCTTCGGCTTGACCCTGTACTTGGGCACCTCCCAGGAGCAGTGAAACGTCTCGCCGATGATGGGGTTGTAGGGCTTCTTGGCCAAAGCCCCCTTCCGGCCCTCATGGAAGGCTGTGAGATAAAACTCCACGAAGCAGATGACTCTCTCCTCTGGCGTGGCCCCAGCGGTGATGGCCAGCAGCAGGTCAGGGTGCGCCATGAAGTCTGCGTACATCTCCAGCAAGGATCGCTTCTCCAAAATAAATGTGGGGAGCACAACCTGCATTTGAGGGACAGAAAGCAGACAGAAGGCCCCGTGATTACATGCGAAAAGCAGGCTGCAGTCACGGTCAAGCACTACAAGTGGCCCAAGCCAAGGGACATGTGTTTTTGATTCGTGCACCAGTGACAAATCAAGGGAATGAGAAATGAGAGTTGACAGCAGCATCCATGTCGACCCCCCTTTGTGGACAGACTGTTCTGAGCAATTCTCTTCTCTGCTTAGCTGGGCTAAACCAATAGTCTGTTTCTCTCCGTGCCATGACTCTTCTAATCTACTCTAAGCCTCTTTCACGCCCCAGATGGCAGATACGAAGAATCCAGCCTGGAAAGGCTTGTTTCTCTTCCTCCTCAATCGGGCTCCACCATGAAGGGTGTGCAGTGTTCTCACAGACACTGACACTATGGCTGGTTGGCGATGAGTCAAAGGTGGCCAAAGCAGACTCCACATGACAGAGCCAGGGACCTGCAACATGGCCCAATGGCAGGCAGATGCCACCGGAAAGACAGGCCACCCTGATCCCATCTTTGGAGGCTGCTCTATAAATCAAAACCCAAAGAAACCAACGGATATCATGCACAGTAAGAGGCACTTGACATACAGAATCTCCTGGTAAAGGGGGACACAGGGTATGCCTAGGTATGCTCCTGGCTCATCACTGGAGTTAAGTACAACCTGGATGGCTGTCAGGATGGGACAAAAGGAAACCAGAGACTCCACAACTCCACATGCATACAGCCCAGTGAGGACGTCATCTAAAGCAAACAAAGGGCATTGTGAATCTGGGAAGCAGGTAACTTACTACTGCTCCAGAAAGCAGAGAGTGCCCCTTCCTCACTGCCCTAAAGTCACCGTAACGTAGCTTAGTTCGGGGGTTTTACTCATATACTAACCTCTTAGCTGCCAAACACTGCTAACTTTCACCTGGACTACCTCACTGTCCCTCCTTACAAGGATACGCAGGCTTGGGAACCAGCTGGAAGCCTCGGCCAGACCTGCTGGCTCCTCCTGGGCAGCTGCCAAGATGCCCGATGTGATTCCCCCTTCCATGGCCACTTCTCACTCTTCACAAGTTCCTAAGTCCTATGAAAATATTTCAGAAGGCAAATGATAACTGACCACCAGTATCACCCAGGCTTACAGATATGTAACCCTGACTCCCGACTCCTCTTCAATAGGCCCTTTCTTGCAGTAATATGGATCTGTTAGGAGTAACAGATGTTCAGAGAAATGTAGTTTTACAAGATCTGCAAAGCACAGAGTGATTTCAGAAGGAAGTGGTAAAAGTCCTGCCCATGGGAGAGGTGAGGTTTGTTAGACACCTCTTAACACTATTTAGCTTTTATTTAAAATTGTATCTTACTCTCTGTGCTAAGAAAGAAACAATATGTGAAACAAATGCAATCCAAGTAAATCCGTAGAAGACTCAAAATGTCAACATGTCCCCCTAGACAACAGAATACAGTGACTGAAAAGTTTCCCCGAGTTCTTTCAGCTCTACCTTAATACTACACGGGAAGAAGAGACATGAATTAAACTGTACCTATGCAAATCAGCAGAGATTTCCTAACTTTACTTCAGCCACAACTTGACAGAATCGAAGAGTCCAGCTGCCCTAGGAAGTCACTGGGCCAGGAAGAGCACATGTAGCACAGCACAGCCTTCAGATGTCACCTCTATCACTTCCTGAGTGTTTCTGTTGGGACAGGTTCTCATCTGTCAGCCATCGCTGCTCTCTGTGGGGTCTACTTTGCCAAAGAGGCTGCCAGGGATAAGCTGCAGAGCTCTCTCACCAAACCAGCCCCACAGCGTAATGCCCTCTCCTCCTCTCTCCCAACCCAGGGCTCCCTGGAACCCCACCCAGACCCACAGCACAGGGTGTAGACAAAGGCAGCTGGGAAGCCCCCAGTGAGGCCCAATCTATTTAAAAGGAAAAAGCAGCTACAAATGTCTCCTTCCTACTATCCCAACTGGCTTCTTTCCCTCATCTCTCCTTCTCCAGACTCACACAAGCTGCAAGGGAGCAGGGAGCCTGCAGAACACGCTCCAAGAGCAGTCTGCCCCAGTGGATCTGACGTTAAGCAACAAGGTTCCCAAGTCCTGGGTTCCTTCTCCCTGTAGCGGACGAGGTTCCTCCAGCCACGCTGCGCTCCCACCCCAGTCGGTATTGCCCCATCCCTGCGGTACTCCTGCACTGCTGTCCACGGCTGAAATTCTAACAGGCAAACCAGCCACAACTCTCACTAACTGCATACTTCTGAAAAGGTCAGGATTTAGGCATTTTCACTAATTTAGTCAGCATATCTAAACTCAGAAGCTAAAGGATTAAAAATAAATAAGAAAAAATAACTCCACTCAGAATCTCAAATCACCGAACACTAGAACCCAAAGGACCTTTGCGCTTCTGTTCTGTCATACCCTTGTTTCACAATGAGGTAAGAAACCAGGGAAGAGAGCAGGAAGGTACTGGACTGAGGCTGCCCAGGGTTCCCAACTGCCACTCACGATGGGGTCCTCTCCCTACGACATACCATGACAGTGTGCTTCTGCCTAGAGAGAACACTTTCTGCCCCTCCCTGACCTAAGGAGATGGAGATCACAGGACTAGAACCTGGGATGGCTGGGCAGGGGGCTGCTTGTCGCTGATTAAGTAGGGAAGGAGTCGGTGTAGGGATAGAGTGGAAACGAACCCACTTTCTAGGCCAGTCTACTCTCCCTGCAGGGTAAGAAAGCCCACCATTCCAAATGCCAGCGTTAATACAAGGTGGAAAGAGACCTTCGGGAGAGAGGACAGGACTGGGCGCCCTCTTCAGTTTCCACATTGGTCTTCCAGCCTCCCCCAGTGCCACCTCGAGCCCTTCTCCTTCTCCAGCCAGAGTCAACTGTCTGAAATCTCTGAAAGAGACACAGTTCAGCCCCGTCCCATCTCCCTACAGCCTCACACCAAAACCTCATGCTCTGTCCCCCACTTGCCACTGCATTTTCCTTTCTCTCCCTCTCTCCTGCTTTGTCTCAGTGACAAAAAGCCACCAGCACTCAGCTCCATGGTAACCACCTCTATGAAGTTCTTTCGGAGTTTCTGCTCCAAAGCCAAATCAACAACAGCCTTCACATCCACAAAGCACCCGCACATACCTCCATCAAAACTTCTCCCATGTGCTTTACTCTGATACACACACTTCTAGCCTCTTGGATCTGAATCCCTGGTACCTGTTATGAAACAAGGCAAACCGATGACTGGCACCTTAGGGACATGCATTTTGACACGTTAGGTGACCACCTCTATTTCCACATACAGGTTCTCCCGCTCAGCACCTGCAGCACCCCAGATGACTTCAAATCAAGCTTCCAGTTGCTGCTTCTCGCAAGAAACCCCAATACCCAGACACGTCCTGAGGAAAGTCAGGGCTGGGAGCTCACTGAAGACGGAACTTGGCTCATCTCGGGCATGTGGTTTGTGACCCACAGAGCCCAAGGCATCAGAAATGCTTCCTGAATGACTAATGAATAAGTGGATTCAAAACTGTCCAGCCCTCCCATGTTCAATCTCTCGTAGTGAACCCAAAAAATGAAATGATGCTATGACTCATTTGTAAGAAGAAAAAGAGGATATATTTTCTTTTCGAGATACTGAAGAATTACAAGTGAAATTATCCAATGATTAGGATTTGCATTTCAATGACATCACAGGGGTTTAGTGAGAAGAGATATAAACAGAAAAAGATTGACCAGAAGCTGATTAGTGTTGAACTTGGGGAAAAGACATGTGGAGGTGGATTTCATAGTATTTTCTCTCTACATCAGGAATTTTCCATTTAAGAAAGTGAGGGACACAGTCTCAGCCCTGCAGCCAGCTGAGCATTCCCTGGGTTAGCTCCTGTCCCTGACAGCACTCGTCCACCCATCTGACGACCTCCCCCTGGCCTGGAAAATGCCTCCATTTATCCATACCCAGGACAGCCATCACCCCCTCTAAGAGGCCTTCTCCAGCTGTCATAGGCTGAAGAGCTGTTCCTTGTTTGTGCTTAGCGCTCCCTGAGAAATGTCATCACCTGTCTCCCCACAAGACAGGGAACCGCTCCATAAGAGACAAGGTCTCATCAATCTTCGTCTGCCCCAAGCCCTAACTAACCCTATGCTTCTCTTACTCACCACTGGGACTTAAAGGTCTTATTGAATGAATGTGTCAGGTTCTAGCAAAGACCTGGCTTGGAATATGTTGACCTCGAGAAGCCGAAAGAATGCAGGAAGGAAAGTGAATGAGGAGCTAACATGACGGAGCCTGTGCAGGGGCACGAGACGGCGAGGCTTCCGATCTCGAGGACCTCACTGTCCCTTTGCCTGGGAAGAGCATGAGACAGAGGCGTCGTGGAGCACGATGTGTGTCATGGAACGGAGTCTTCCAAAGGAACACAGCGCTGAGTGTAGGCATCGCCATTTTCTTTCCATCAGGGTTAAAGAGTGGCTTCTGTATTTTATTAATGTCCCAAATATTGAATTATGAGAGGAAAAAAAATAAATCCAAACAGGAACATTAAAAAAAAAAAAACTCTGGACTCTTCAGAAACTTCACAGCCAAAAAAAAAAGGAAAAAAGAAAATTTTCCAGGTTAAAGACAATTAATAAGACATGTAACCAGATGTAACACAGTTTGGATTAGGTCCTGGATTTAAAAATAATTTCAAGGGGCATCACTGGGACAATCTGGGAAAATTGGACTATGGGCTGTATGCGAAATAGCAGCAATTCAATGTTCCCATTCCCGGTGTGACAGTGTGTTCTGTGGGGGAACGGCCTTGGCAGCCCCTCACCGGGAGGTTAGAGAGTCGCTGTTAAATCTATGCAAAGTGCTCTAAAGCGGTTCTTCAGAGAACCCACATCCACCCGTGTACCTGTGCAGGTGCGGTGGGGGCCTGGAGGAGGGTAGGGGGACAGCTCAGTGTGCTGGCCTGGCTCCATTCCTGGCCCCTTGCTCCATTCCTGGCACCACAAGGCGCGGGGCTCAGGGGATGAGAATGCACTAGGGAAAGAACTAGAAGGCAGGGGAGGGAGAGATTGGCAGAGAGGGAAGAAGAGAAAAGAAACGCAAAGGGCCAAATGTTTATGATTAGCCAATAACTACATGGGAATCCACTGTATAGTTCTTGTAACTTTGCTGTAGATCAGAAAATATTCAAAATAAAACACTAGAGGAAAAAGGAAAAAAAGTGCTCTACTGGGGTTAGGGATGAAACACCTGAGAAAGTATCAATTTTCAGACAATCCTCCTAAAACTGCAGACTGGAGACAGATGGGCTCACAGCCATCATCGAGCCCAAACTACTTCCATCTGCATTCTGCGCTTTGAAATGACGGTCGCAGACCAGGCTGGGGGTGGAATGACCACCTCCTCGTCCCTCTCCTGTTGGAATGGGTCACTGGTGTTTATGCTAGGCTGGCTTCGAAAGCAGCGCCTGGACACTGCCAAAGGATGGCATTCTCTTCACCGAAAGACTTCCTAGTCTGCTCAGATTTCTAGGTCTCACACAACCTCCTGACCCTCCCCCCTCCTTTTCTTGGGGGATTTGCAAAGTGAGCCACTTAATTATCTGTTTCTTGAGCAGCGGGCACTGTGGTTACAGAGCCAAAAAATGCTCAGTGCTAATTGGGCTGTCCGCCTCTGACAGAGGGTGAGTGATGGCCCAGCTGTTCAAACCGATGGCATCCAAATGGCCTGCAGTCGCTGCTGCAGATTTATGGCGCCATCAATAAGGACTGCCTTTTCCCCCATTAATGTAATTAAGACGATGAAGTACAGTGGAGGAAGTTTTTTGGGGGGTTAAAAAAAAGACCTGCAGTGGGACTCAGAGGACAATTAATTACACTTAAAGTTGTATCAATCTAGCGGTAAATAACTAATCTTCAGTTTGGTCTCTGAGATCCTTAGAAATCCGAAATAAATGATCACCTATTGGAGAAGGCAAAAGACACCCAGAAGAGGGACAGTCCCCTCCCTCCACCAAGAAGCATGGCAGAGCTGTGTGAGGGCGGAGGACACGCCCTGGAGAGCCATCCAGGACGCTGAGCCTGGTACACAGCCAGCAAACCAGCACGTGAGCCGGACCCAGACCACCTCCGAGGTTACTTCCAGGAAACACTTCACGGAAACTGGGGCAAAGGCGAGAAAACCCAGCTTTACAAAATAAAAGGTCGATAATTCACCCTGGCAAATGTTTCTTTACTAAGCCAGGCCTTCGCCCTGGGCTTCTTCAACGGTTCCCTTCAGACCCATCTCATGGTGCCTGCAAGAGCACAAAAGGCATTCATCACAATTGGTGTTGGGTGGGAAGAATCTGAAATACACTTTCACATTTTCAAGATTACTTACTATGTATGGACAAATCCACTGACATTAATCCCTGTATTCCTTATTAATCCCACACTTCAGGTCACAAAAGAGCCACTTGTGAGCTGGGCTTCCTCTCTCAGCAGCCACGGACCATCCTCCTGGGCTTTTCATACTTAACGATAGTGTTAAATTGCCAAGTGCCTACCCAGCACATCGGAAGTGCCTGCTCTATGCTGGTGGTGGTTATACCCAGGGATCAGTAACCTCATTTGGAGACCAAAGATGATGAAGCCAAAGGAGATTAGACACAAACTTGTCACAAAATATCTCAACAACATTGAAAACATGATAGCACAATGATAGGGAAAACTCCAGAACTACTTTTGATGCTTCTGTAAATGATCAATTAAGATAACTGCCCAGAGAAGGGGAAATTGTACAAAGTAAGAAAACTGTTGTAAGAATTACCAAAACTACAAACACTCTGAGTTTCACATATACTATCCTGTATAATCCCAGAAAGCTGAAAACAGAACCATTCCATTTTACAGATGAGAAAACTAAGGCTCAGAGAGGTTTTGTGATGCCTCATGGCTAAATCAGGAGACAGCTGGAGTGTAAGTCAACACTGCTTGATCAAAGCTCACGCCAGATGCCTTAGTGGCCCCTAGAGGCCTGAAGATGCCATCACTTACTCCAACTCCTCCCTCGGGAGCAGGATTGAAGCTCCTGCCAGTGGGACGGGAGGAGAGCAGGGAAATCAAGAAGTCAGTTATTTATTATCTGGCCTTTTAGGGAAATGGTCTCTGACCCTTGCTCTGTACCATGCATGTATTTATGTTTTTGCAAACAGTTGAGATTTAGTTTTTAAACAATTTACTTTTAAAGCTTCACTAAACATTCCTGACTTTCAACACACATACCTGATCTGTAAAAACAGGATGGAGGTGTGAGGTATAGCACAATGCTAGAACTGCTCGTCTAGCAAGCACAAGACCCCAGGTTCAAATCCCTGACACCATCAAACAAACAAAAAGAAAATATATATATATAACAACAGGATTGATTTATAGTGTCACCAGTGAGTGGCTGGGGATCACTTGCACTACGTACACACCAGGTACAGTGTCTACCTAATGCTACGGTTGTTACTAAAATGTCCTCCAAAGGGTCCCTCCTCCAAAGGGTCGCTAGCTCAGGGCTTTTGAGAACGTGACTGGATCCTGAGGGCTCTAACTTCATCAGTGAATCAACCCACTGATGAGTGCAGGGCTCAATGGGCTTATCACGAAGTAGGGTCCCATTGGATGATGGTCATGGAGGGTGTGGCTTTGAAGGGTACATTTTATCCCTGACCCCTGCCTCTCTGGTACTTGCTTCTCTCTCTGCTCTGTGGTACCAGAACGAGTGTCTGAGTTCTGTCACCTGCTTCCTGCAATCATTATTCTGCCTCACTATGGGCCCAGAAGCAATGCAGCTGGTCAACTGTAGACTGAAACCTCTTTTCCTCCTTAAGCTTTGTGTCAGGTCTTTTGTTACAACAACAAAAAGCCAACACACCTAAGCTTCTGCTGCTGGAACAGATGGAATGCCAAGGTCGTTTTATTTTTGTGCTTCTTTGATTAGCAACAACAGAAACAGAAATTCTCTAGGAATCACAGATTCTTAATTATCTTCTCCCTCAAAGGATGAATTTTGTCTGACATGTTCTTGCTTTATGAAATTTGGATTATGTATCTCTACAGCTAAAAACATGACACACACCCCCAAGAAAGCCCAATCTACTCTGCTACTTGTTTTAACCACAATCTACACCGCCAAATGCCCCATCTTCTCTGGAACCACCTTATCCTCTGCAAAGGCTCAACATTCACTGTTCTAGATCTCCCTGAACCTCCATCAGCAGTGTAGATGAAACTTCTGGCGAATCCCTGGAGGTTACAACCAGGTGGACCGTTGACCTTGTCACCTCTTGTAACTACCACCCTCCAATATCTCCATTGCAAGCACCTTCCTTCCACCCATCTCACCTGCGTGTGCGTCTCACTCTGGCCTCAGTCCTACAGCGACCCAAAGCCTGGGGACCCTGCACCCTGCCCCACACTGATGCAGTCTCATTTCCCTCAAAACCAGCGTAGAGTCCTTAGCCCAACCCTACGTACTTCCCTCAGATGGCTCCAAGCAGCTGGCGCTATCAACCCAAGCTTCAGCCAGCCCCACACAGCTCACTCTGGTCCACTCTTGGGCCTGTTTCACTCACCATCCTCTCTGGCCAGACACTCTCCCTAGATGGTCAAACAGCTCACTCCTTCCTCATAGTCTGGTCTGTACCCAAACACTGAGAGAAGCCTTCTCCGACCAGTTTGAGAGGCTCTGTCCCACCCAGTCCCTTCCCTGCCACCCTCCCACTGTGCCCCAGTTCTCTTCATTGTCCCTGCCATCTATCTCCCTTTGCTCTGCATTCCTCCTTCCTCCGGTCCCTCCCTCTAGTCTGTCTGTCTCCATCACCGCACAAGCACCGTCAGGATACAGACGCTGATGTTTTGCTGGTTTCCACGACAGTACCCTGACTTTAGCACTCAATAAATCACATCAGATGAATGAGCCCATTCGTGCTAATTACAGCCTTTCATCTCCCTCCCAGACGCCAGGTGCACGGTTCTCCACCCCAGCTCTGCAGCGTTCTGTGGCCTTTCTCAGTGCACAGCAGCTGCCGCAGCACTGCCCCGGACACCACACAGCGTTCGTTTCTCACCCGCTCAAACAGCCCAAAAGCCTCCACCCGCAGCCACACATCTGGGACACTTCCCCGCCACTGAGTAGCTCTGCAGGGTCTGCCCCACTGCCTCGTCCACGTTCAGCACTACCTGTCCTGTGCTCCTACTGTCACATTCCCACTTCGGCCTGCGCCACGCAGCCCCCTCCACCAGGGAGGTCCTCCCTCTCGCCAACACCCACCTGTCCTTCACGTGCAACCTACATGGCCTCCTTCTTAGAGCCCCTTTGTGACCGTCTGCCTCACTGTGGCACCTTCACTTGCTCCCCTCTTTGCCAGAACACCCAGAGTTTATGGATATCTGACAGGCTGGCCAATGGCAGGGCCTAGAACAAGTTAGGGTACAGCGCCACAATAGAGGACAGAGGGCACCTCATGCTTTGTTGAGAGCAGTGAGAAATGAACATGCAAGGCCCCTGGCTCAAAAATTACTCAGAAGTTCAAGAAATGACAGCAAAGCTTAGATCAAGCACAGAGCGCTTCGGCACATGGGCTACTTGTAGTCCTGCAGGTCACTCGTCCACACAAGTGTCCTATCTGGTGGCCACAGTGAACTACCACAAAGATGGTAGTACATGCAGTGACAGAGACAGTCTGGGACTGTGTTGGCACTGGGTAGTACACTTGTTTTAGGAAAGAGACCACAGCCTCACCCAGAGTTGAAGAATTTCCCACCTCCAGGGTATGTGGTCCCCAGGGAACACGCTCCACCCCAGGTTAGTTCTTCCACTGCCAGCTTAGTGCAGACTTTGCTGAATGACACAGGCAAGAACCAAGGAGAGGAGAGGAGATAGCAGGAGAGGGTGTCATCCACCTTTACAATGTGGCACAACGGAATCGAGAAGCCTGGTGGGATTGGACCATGGCAGAGTCGCCTCTTCCTCCCCAAAGGTTCGGCTTGTCCAGTTTCCTCTGGGTTTGTGAATACAGCTCCTTTCCCAGTAAACTACAGACTGGTAGTTTCTTTCAGGTACTCAACTGAGTATTGAATAAATGCCACGTTTGTTTTTTGAGGATGAAGGCCATGGATTTGGAAATACAAAACAATCACTGCCTAATGTAATAATAAACAGAAAGCGTACACTTGCAAGGACTTTTTTATTTTAAAGCAAGACAGCTGTTGTGTAAAGCATCTTAGATACTCAAGCCTGTCATTATTATAGTCCCCTTTGTGTTTCATTGTTTCTCCATGTCTCACCTAGACCATTTCATTGCTTACAATCTTTCTATTCTATCACCCATGATTCTAGTGCTATATCTTACATACACTTTTAAAAATAGGATCCACAATGAACATGTCTTACACTGCATCCCAGAGCATATGAATCAATGGAACCAAAATACATGTTTTATATACAGTGCACTCTGATCTTTTCCATTGTATTTCACCCGTTAGAAATGATAGCCTGACTTACTAAATTGGTTTTACAGCCCTCTGATGGGCCATGACCCATGGTTTAGAAACTGATTTTAGATCTCATTTGTACCCCTCTACGCTTGCACTCCATCAGAATTAACTCAGTCATCATCTTGGTGTCTATGCAATCTGTGAGAATAAAAAATAGGCAGATTTGTAAAAAGCCAAGCATTCTCTAGCAGAAAGGTGATGGTGTTTGCACAGCTAGGAGACTGAGATTAGGAGGGGCACTGGAGCAGAGGGCAGATCTTCTAGTTTGGTACCAAGGCAGGGAATAGCCACTCATGGGAGGGGACAAGTAGGGCCCTGCCTCCCTGGAGTCCTCCACAATTTTGTTCAGGTCATGCAGTCTTCCAAGATGCCAGACATTCTCATACTCAAACCTGCAAAAACATCCAAAAGCCAGGCATGCACACCTGTGACTCCAGTACTCAGGAGGATTGTAAACTCAATCCCAGCCTGGGCAATAGCAACTCAAAATAAAAATATGAAAAGCAGGGAGGAGCGAGTTAGGGACATAGCTCATTGCAAAGGCCCTGAGTTTAATCCCTTAGACTCACTCCTTTAAAAAAAAAATCAAAGGAAGGTTTGCCTCCTCTGTCTCCCTCCAGGTGCTCAAAGTGGGCAGTCACCTTCTTCACACTCTTTCCCTGGCCTCTGGGTCAATCTGAGCTGAACTCGTGGAATCCAGACCCCTCGCTGTGGCTGAAGCCCAGGCTGTGTGGTTCTGCCCCATCAGGCACAGCCACCTTTTTCCGGCCGCCCTGAATCTAGAGCTCCCGACTCCAGCACACCCTCTGCCTGCCTTTCCTCCTGCCGCTGTTCTTCTGCCACACTGCACAGCTACACCGCACACTGTGGCCACCCAGAAGAAGAGGATGAGGGACCCCAGGCATTCAGCACCACTGGGTCCTCTGTGTACCACCTGGATCCTCACCTCACCCTCCCAGAGAGGACCAGGAGGGCAGTAACTGACTCCAGTCCAACCAGGTGGGCTATCCTACAAAACTCAGGCTCTTTCCACTGCCCCTTAATGCCCCAAGTGATACCACACTGGCCCACTTGCCACCAACGCAGGGCTACTGCTGAGGTGCAGAGGAGAAACGTGGACCCTCATCGTGACAGATGCTGAAGAGGAAGCTGTCAACAGACCCAGCGGCAGGCTCTTTCTACCCAAATGGACAATGAAAGTTACCAAAAAGGCCACCCCTCTGTGAGAGCTCTTGACAGCCAGCCACAGGCTGGAGGCTGGGAGTGCACAGGAGTCTTGTTCCAGCTTCACCATTTCTCTAACCACGGTGCCACAGCTCTCTCCCGGCCACCCTAAACCTTCTCTAGAACACACAGGAGACATCATCTAACTAGCTGCTCCTTATCACTTCACGAGACTTTTCTGATGCTCACCTTGGATCAAAGCGCAGCAGTTCCACCAGGGAGCCAAATCCGAGGGTGTGCGTTCATGGAAAAATGTCCCTTGTGGCAGGCACAAAGGCACGTGCCCACACTCCAGTACTCAGGAGACTGAGGCAAGAGCACTGTGAGTGCCCAAGACTTTGAGGGCAGCCTGGGTTAGAGACCTCATCTCAGCGTGTGTGTGTGTGCATGCGTGTATGTCCTTCCCAATCACACCTGGAATATCCACACTGGACACCCAGTGCCGGATTCTTCCCCACCCCACTTCCCCAGCTCATCCTGGAAAAGAGAAGGCTCAAAGACAGAGATGGAATCCAGACAAGTGGCTGCACCAACCTACCTTGGTCAAATCCATTCCAAGTTTGAGCTGTGAGATGAGATGAAGAATTACGCTACGCTGATCCTCCATGACACCCAATTCTGTCTCTTCTGTATCTTCATTGTCAGTCTTCTCATCTTCAGACAAAACCAGTTCAGGGCCTGAGTTTGGCTAGAATGAAAATCATCATTAAATATCACCAGCTGATCTGCTAGAAGTCAGAAGCACAGCAGAGGAACTCATATGGGACCCCAATTCTGCTCTCAGGAGGATTTCTCTATGCACCATCTTATTGGCCTCCCATGGGCAGGCTCTGTGTTCTGGCACCTTCCTCGTCCCCATGAGCAAGTCTCCAGGCAGAAGACGATCCCTGACCAAACCTCCCGGCTCTTTAACAAACCACCTATATGACAAGGACATACCTTTCCCCCATCTTGCTCTTGCCAAACCAGTCCTAATAATTTGCTCAACCCATGACACTAATGGACTCTAGATCTGACATAAAATTTTCTGTTATAAATAAAAGTTGTATCCTCTCCTGAGACTAAAAGTACCTCAATGAAAATTTTACTGAAATTATTTCTACTCAAACCAATTAGGATCACTATTATCAAGTGTCAGAAATCTTAGTATTCTGACACTTCTGAGGGAAGGAGACTAAAATGAAAATAAAAGGAGAAACGTGGGGAACTTTATAATGATACAGAGATTTGTGCTTGCCACAATCTCTGCTTTCCTCAGTGCAAGTTTATGAATTCAGTTGCTGGATTCACCTTTTCAAATTACACAGAGAATGGGAAAGCTAATCCAATGGGCAACAGGGATTACTGAACATACAAGTTTGCAATACCCAAGTGTCATTGGAAGAAGTCACCCCATTCCACTGCTGCACATGTATCTATGCAAAACACTCTGCAGAACACTATAGACTTGTTTCCAATTATCTGTGACAGGTCAGGTATAATATACAGAAATGCAGCAGTTCAGAGGTATGAAATATAAAAGGATAAAGACTTGTCTAAAAATGTGCAGAAACTAGTGATTTATTAATCTCATCAAACAGAACCATCTTGCATCCAAAACTACTTCTAATATCTGAGTACAAAGGTTAACTCAGTGGTCAAGACGATGTAACTGTCCAGTGTAACGCACACGTGTTGTCTGTCACCAACTCTCCAAAGAGGGAGCCATCCTGCTTCCTCCTGGCTACTGCAGGAATTTTTAAAATTTCAATTTAAACAGACTTTTCTGTAGACATATTCCAGGTTTCCCTTACTCTCTAAATAACCCCAGCCATGGAGAGAGGGTTGGGAAGGCCTCGGCAAAGTCCCCAGTGCTTGAGTTTGAGTTTTCCAGTTCTCTAGCCTCCTCCTGTTATCCCAGCAAGTTACTCCACTGGAACACACTAAAATAACTGAGGAAGTGTTACCTATTCTATCCCAGGAAAGACCGCCCAGCAGGAAGTCCAGGAGGCCCTGATTCTACACAGGGAAGTTGGTGAAAGCAAGGGAAGGAGTCCAGCGTCACAATGAGGCCCTGAAGCTGCCCCGCTTCACCGACACCCGCTTACCGCTGTGCTGCAGTGCAATGCTGAGCCTGAGGGGCTGAGGTCAGGATGCACAGAGCCACCCTTCCATCCCTCTTCCCCACTGGCTCTTCCTTCTCCTTCATCTAGATTCCAGGCCAGTGGTAAACAGGTGCTGTCTCAGTTCCCTACGAGCCCGCATTCCCACTCAGGTGCCGCCGAAACCCGCCAGCTTGGACGTGCACCTCGCCCGGGGCAGTGGTGCTGTGGCTGGCACTCCCTGATGGCAACTTGTAGGCAGTCACTTGTTCGAGCGTAATACCCTCAGCCCAAGGCCACCTCCGGGAGCAGCAGGCACTGCCTGGACATTTTGCTTAGAGAAGAAAAACAACAATGGAAAAGAACTAAAGTCAAACCAACACCAAGCACTGAGGGTTAAAGGTAGACCTCAGCGGCCTATATGCCTTGGCAAAAGAGAGAGCTATGTTTTAAACATGATTACTCTCCTTAAAAGTAGTTGTTCTCACAAAACACCTACTGCAAACTAATCGATAGCTCCAATGCGGTTGTGATGTGCTTACGGAAGGAAGGAATCATTCTTCCCTTCTCCTCAAAGGCAAATGCATAGGAAAAAGCTTCATCTCTTCCATTTACTGCCATATTCAGTGTGACATCTTTACAGAGGCCCACATCTCTTCCTGTCTGCCTTAATCGAAAATTACACCCAGCCTGGCCAGTAGCCACGAAGTCTTCTGAAGATCCTGCCGCATGGTAGATGCCTATTACTGCACACAAACTTCTCCAGCTCCTCCCAGTCTCGATCCCGACATGTCCTATGGGTGGGACGATTCTTCTCAAACACTCTCACTGCCACAGAGAGAAGAATTAAAAATGCCATCCAGGGTCCAGAGCTGACTCATCTGGACAGCCACAGTCAGTCAGAGCGCTTAGGTCCCTGCCAGCCGCCAAAAGGAGGAGGGACAGCCATAGGACGCTCAACAATCTGTCTCCCTCACTGGCACAAATAAATCCTCAGCAACCCTGGCCCCAAATTCAAACAAGGACCCAGAGCTTGCTATTTTCTCTTTCATGCAGCTTCTGAGAACCTGCCCTCCCCCTTTTTTAGCCTAATAGTTTGTGAATCATTCTTTTCCTACCCAAACTCAAGTAAATAATCAGGGTTTTTTTTTGGACCGGTAATGAGCAGCTCAGTCCCTCTGCAGAAAGGGCAGACCACACTCCGTGTGTGTCCATGTGGGGATGCCAGGAGAGAGGCACAGCGCCCAGCAGGCCTGCTGGCAACGCAAACAGATCTGTGGGCATTCACACAGCACCCACCAATGGCAGACACTGCCAGGAGAAGAGCTAAACATCCAAGGTCCTGATGGAGGTTGAAAGGCACAAAACCTTCTTCCCTTTCAGGGTCAAGGGCTTGTTTATTCTGTTCTGACATGGGATCCAAAGAGACTGCCACTGTCACTCAATCTAAGTGCTACTTTCTACAATCGGCTGCATGCGCTATCACACCACAGCCCTCCTCTCCTAAAACGCCCTGCTTCTCCCCTGGTACCTCGGCTCACCCACACCCTTCCAATCTATGGTTTTCACCTACAAAGCACTAAAAACAAACTGCAGGTGACAGAAGATGGCAGAACGGTATTTCTGTATCTCAGAAGAAAAATGGATGTCAGAAGTGGTTTCTTAAGACTGAACAAATTTGTATGACTTAAGAAGAATATACACATCTCCCTTTTTCCAGAGATCTTTGCAAATGAGCTAGCCCAGCCACAAAAATGTACACAAACTTGAAGATGAAATGGAATTAAATTATGTTTAAAGAGAAGCAGCCTCTGGAAAAATGAGATTTTTAATAAAAACAAAAGTTATGACTCAATATTTCTACCACATGAGCATCTCAAGGCATATGGTGTTACAAATATCAAGTGACTCATGCCTATTAGCCGAGTGAGGAAAAACAAGTGAAAATTTGATGGACAGGGAAAGATTTAATGGGCTGGCTGGGGTTTAGGGACATTCACTGGTGGCCCAGCAGTGCCCTATGGACAGGCCTCAAGACATCCATCACCATCCTTGAAATTTTATGCAAAAATTGCATGGATATTTTTCCGAACAGAGGGTCCATACCTCCTCTGGGACTCTCAGAAAGGCCTGTGCCCCTAGGTGACCTCAGGCATTTTCAAGATCAACAGTGAAGTCACACAAGAGTTGGGGGGGGGGTCTTAAAAAAGGCAGTCACAGCCTCTGCAGATGTGGCCTTGCTCCTAACCACTGAAGTCTACTTCTCCAGTGAGGAGAAGCTGGTGCCTGCGTCTGACCGAGAGCCAAAGCAGAGGGGAAAACTGACTTGTGTTTGGCTGACATGGGTTCAACAGTTTTCTCACCAGGAACACGGGTAGAGGAGAAACACTTAGCTGTCCTTTCAGCTCTTATTTTTAACAAATTCTTAATTCCTCAATACAAATGCAAATTTCAAGGAAGACTGAATGAAATTCCAATCTTTTTTTATTCAATACAAGTATGTAACTTCAATACAATTTGGGCAGTTCCAGGAAAAACCATGAAGCAGACATTCCCCTGTGGAATTTTCTCGTGTCCCTGTCACCAGACTCACCCCTCATGCCCACACCAAGCCCCCTTTCTGGTGCCTCACCCAGCTTCCTTCTCAGCGCCACCCGCTGCTCTTCCTCCCAATTGAGACCTGGCCCGCAGAGGGCTGATGTTGAGGCCCAGCCCTCTGGCTGCCTCATGACCTAAGCACCTAATGCGAGGGGCTGAAATGTCCACTGGCTCTGTGGGTGGCATGGTGATAAGGCCTGTAGTCGCATCACCCAGCCCCATTTACAGCTGCCTTCCGCCACCAGACAGGGAGCACGTGCATGCTGGAGCTGTCCAATTGCAGGCATGCAGGGACTCCACTCCCGCAGGATTAGGATGGAATCTTACAGCGTCTTCTGTCCCAGTAAATATGAACCCTCAAACAGATATTTTACATCGCAACACGTAACAGAAAAACATAACCCACTGAGTTCACGGGATCTCTCGCTGCCCTGAAATCCTGCATGCCAAGGACAGACCACTAAATCAGCTAAGAATGAACATGGCCTTCTCTTTTGGCAGTCAGCACACCACAGCTCTATCAATTTTAAAGCCTGGCAACTTTCCCCACATGCAGTTACTCTGGCAGGAAGGAACCAGGGTGAACTGAACCAGACCAAGGAGTCTACACAGAATGACAAGATTGAGCAAATCCAGGTATTACTCTTATGGGAAAACAGACAAATTTTAAAAAATTTTTTTATTTCTTTTTTGTTGGGGAGGGAACCCAAGGCCTTACATGCTAAGCATGCACTGTACTGTTGAGCTAGATCCCAACCCCTCAAAAAGCACTTTAAGGGTATTCTGAGGGTCACAGAAGGCAGGCAGTGGGGGAGATGACACAAAGCACCACCCTCAGATATCCCCAAAGGAAAGAGATGTCAGGCACACAGCAGCAGAGGGAAGGAGGAACCAGGAACATCACCCTCCTCATTTATAACTTATTTCTCAATTCCACATTTACACAGAGCATGCAATCACATGCAATCACAGCCCCCGGGCTGCGCTGTTTCTGTTCCCTGGTGGCTAAAAGTCCGAAGTAGTTGGTTTGTCAGCAAATGAGAAGTTCTGAGAAAACTAGGAGAGGAAAGCTGAGCCACGGATGAGGGCAAAAGAAACTGAGGAGCACATGAATGGGAGACAAAGGACATGAATTAAAAAATAAACAATGGAAGAGACGCAAGGGACCCAGAAGAGGTACAGGAGCCTGGGGATGAATTCCTGAATGCATTTTTTTTCAGTTCTAATGACAGTGTATTACTGCTGTTGATAATATTTAATGGAATTCATCAAACCCAAGACTTAGCCCTTTTTCATTTCTAGTCGTTTCCTATTCAGTGTATTTAAAAGCAAAGGATCACAATCATTATATAATGCTACACCACAGTATCTTCATGTTAGCAACACTTTACATTCTAAAAGCCCACGTAACAGCCCAGTGTCACATACACCGGCACAGCCGCACCTGAAGACCCAGGTCAACACAGTATTCCAAGGTCACCCCACCGCTTAGGTACAGGCAAAGATGTTTTCACCCCTTCGTCCCCCACAAGAAACTTTATCACAGGACTACTGAGTACAAGACATCACAGGCTTGGAAAAACTGGTCTCCCTGGAGGCACAGGGACATAAATTTCGTTGCGTGAACGCCAGAACAGCTGTTCCCGATGACCTACTGTCTTTCCCACTCTTAGCACAGGTGGGGTTTCTTTTGCTGAAGGATCTCTTTGGTGCCTGTCTCTACTAAATCCCCAAAAGTAGGCCATCTCTGCTGCAGAAGGTCTCTCAGTTGATTGGATGGACGCTCCTCTCTGGCCAGAAGTCATGCCAAGGCCAGATGTGGGCACGTGTCTTCACATGGCTCTTGCACAACGGCTGCTCCCCGGCCTTGATGGAAGGCAGCTGTTCCAGGTTCTCGCACGTCAACTATCCTCTACGCAGAGCCACTCCCAACGCCAGGCGACTGACTGTGCCTCAGCGGCCACCGGTGCATTTAGAGGATCCTGCCTTTTGGAGGTAGGTTCAGCGACGAGGCCACTGCGAGGAGAACCCGATGGAGAAGCTGGCTCTACCCTTAACAGGTCCACATATTGGCATGTCCATGCAGCAGGCTGGCCCCCACTGCCATTTTGCAGATGCTGAGTTGGTTGCCACTGACATCACAATCCCGCTGCCTCCCAGTGGATGAGCTGGCTTTCTTGCACTAACCACACATACACACACATTTACCACACTTGGCTCTCATAGACTGGAAGGTCAGGTGCTCTTCCTGAGCAAAGGGGCCGACCTGCAGAAAGGTTAATTTTAAACAAAACACACCCTGGAACGTAGAAGAAGTCACTTCTGGGGAGGGGAAGTGCAGGGAGGGCAGGGTGTTCACCAGCCAGCCAATATAAGCAGAAACCATTCTCCTGAGAGGATTAGCAGGCGTTCCTTTAAAAACATTCCAGGGAAGCAGCCACGGGAAATAGCAGCATGTCTCTGTCTTATTTCCACATATCTGGTAGGGTCTGGCCATTTTTAAATGAAATGAAAAAAAAAAAAAAAGAAAAAAGAAACTGAGGAGGAGAAAAGCAAGCCTGAACAAAGTGCAAAAAACTCAAAGGAAGCAGCAGTAGCAGGTGGCGGGGAGGCAGCTGCTCAGCTCTGTGGCTCTGTGGCATGCTGCTGGGAACACTGACGACCAGCATGTAGGACGGGCGTCTGCAGCGCCACAGTGTGAGTACATTAGCATCACCCTGCAGCCCAGACCAGGAAAAGAGAAGGGCCCCTAAAGGACACAGTGGCCTACTAAGTGCCAAGAGCTGTGTCTAGTGCTTTACAACATTATCTCAAGGAGCGGGAGGCTGGCACTTTACAACCAGATCCAGTCTGAACTGGTTAAGTGCCCAAGGCTCGGCAGGACTTCCTGAAAGCCAAGCTGTATGGAGGCCAGGGACCAGGATCACCCTGGTTCTGATTTTGGTGTTGCATGAGCAACATAAATCACAGAAGCTCATTAACGTTGGGATAAAAGTCACAATATGGAAAAGGAAGACGCCACCCAAATAGGGAACATGAACACCAGGCTTCAGAAGACACTGACACATATCAGCGAGAGTGCTGAGATCTGTAGATGGTCCTAGAGACAAGTCCTGAAGCCACTAGTTTCTAACTTTAAGGTCCAATATCCTCGTCTGTCAAACGGGTACCTTCCACATCTAGGAAGTCATAACATATCAAAGCATCTAAGGCCCTGAGCCAGGACATGGCTCACAGAAATGCCTGGTAAGCAGCCAAGTCCCGTGAAGCCAACAACTCTCACCTGAGTCACGACAGCACCCACAGGTACGCTGTAGCCACTGCTGTCAGACCCACACCCTCCTAACCGCACGGCCCTCGTCTCCAGCAGCAACCCTCTGCACAGCAGCTGTACAGCGCCTCCCACACTCTCCCTCCTGGACCTCTCCAGCAATGGGGACACTGAGGGCTCTGGGCTGCAATGGTCCAGGCTCCTCAAATGTAGTCTGTAGCCCTGACCTGAAGCAGCATCACTTTCCAGTCTGAGGCTATGCTGGTGAAGACTTCACAGGGGATTTCCAAACGTTCTCCACCGAAGTTACACACAGGCGTGAGGACTTCATGAGCCAAACACAAAGCAGTAAAAGTAATGAATCGGAGATGGCATCCCAAAAACTATCTCCAGAGGACCAGCTATGGTTCAGTGGTGATAGGACCCATGCACATGACATCCATGGCCGGCAAGTTTGGGGAAGAAAAAATTCCTTCAAGACCCCATTCTAGATGCCCTACAACTCTGATAAGAGCAACAGCAATGGTTTGGGACACAAATGATACACAGTTGAGTCAAATGGTAAGCAGGCACCAGGCCCGTAAGGTTCTCTCACCTCCGCCCGCCATCTTGGATTCACAGGTAGCAAAGCACTACATCTGATGTTAAAGCTGTAAGGGACTGACCCTCTGAATTGAACAGGCTGATATTCTGGCTGAGGAGGGGTACACAGATCTCTCTTTCTTTATCCTAGTGCTGGGTCCAAACAGTCATTTCCAACTCCTCATTTAAGATTTAGTTCACCTACATTTCTGAGGCACCAAGATGGAGACTCCATCCTACCAAGGCACTTAATACTGGTTCATGTCCATTCGGGCACCTATCAAGTTGTATATACACAGCAATTTGCTTCCTGAATGGGTCAGGAATGCTGACTCCTTTGGGAGAGAACACTTAACTATTAGGCTGCCTACTCAGGGCCATGGGTTGAGAGGCCACACCCAGGGCTGGGGAAAAGGAGTCGTGTGATTAGTGAGGATCAGCAGAGGAACATGGCGGCCAGGTGGCTGTCAGCTTCCCCATCCAAACTCCCTGACGACAGGAACTAATTCAGGTTCTCACTTCCAGAGTCCCAGCATAAAGGATGGTTTATAACATCTGCAGTAAATATGTGTCTAAAGAAACGAATAAAACCAAAGAAAAAGGATCCTTGTGGACACAAAATTTAAAGACTCAGCTTTAAAATTACAAAGCAGGTGAGTGACAGACGTCACACATTTTTTCTTTCGTAGGTAAAGAAAACGCTCTAGAACTGGCTGAGGTGATGGCCACACGTACCTGTGAATACAATGGAGTCCACAGAGTGCTTGGTGCACCCTGAGGGGTGAGTGATACAGCACCATTTACATTTTTTCAACCTACTGGGATAGAAATATTAAAAAGTTCTGTCTACTACACAGGCACACATTTTTTTCTTGCCATTGTTTCTTAAGCCATTCCCAGGAGGTTCACACTGCACTAGGCAGGTATTTTAAGTCATCTACACGTGACCTAAGCATGCAGGAAGATACACAAAGATGAGAAGCAGATCCTACACCATTTTACACAGAGAACTGCTGTACCCATTGGCTTCACTACCTGGTGGGGTAGGTGCTGGACACCAAGGAGAACCAGACTTATTTCTCATGCTATTCTCTAGAAGTTCACTGTCAAATACAGTAGTGACTAGCCACATGCAGCTCCTTAATTAAAATTGAATACAATTAAGATTTGGAACAAATAGCACCGTCTACATTTTGAGTACTCTACAGCCACAGGTGATTAGTGGCTGCCACATTGAACAGTTCTGAAAGAAAATACTGCCACCATGGCAGCAAGCTCTTCTGGAAATTCGTATCAGTAAATCTTTGTGATACATAATGAATACAATCTTCATGGTAAATCAGTACCTATACATATCACATCTTACTCGTTTTCATTTCCCCTTCTCTCCCCCTCCCACCCTGGGTCCCCTTTCCATCTCAAAGGAACATTTATTTCCTATTGTCCATTTTTTAGTTTGCTCTTTAAATTGTATGCTGAGCTTCTCATAGAAGAGAAGCATATCACAGCCAATTTTAGTGGAGAGCATTGCTCTCAAGTTGCAATGTCCTCCCAGTTCTCTGCTCCTTGCACAGCTATTGCTCTACAAAACCAGCACCCCTGCCGTGATGCCACTCTGAGATCACTCAGGCAGCTGCCTCCGTCCCTCCTCTAAATCCCCACTCACTTGTAACCTTGCTGGGGCCGTCCGCAGGCTTCGGTCGCACCTAACTGTTCTTAACTTCTTGGTAATGTAAATCTCAGTACAGATTCTGAAAATCTAAACTTCCTATTGAAACAGAAAAAAACAATTTTACGAACACCTCCGTCTCGGAAATAAAATGCAGTAATGTCGTTGGCGTAGCCGGTAGTAAATAAAATGATTCTGTGCCTAAAAACTTAAAAGAATTCTACTATGATTTACTTCTATTGTAACCAGTGGTGCATGCTGAGAATAGATTTCTGGGCTTTCTATATCCAGTTTAAATTATTATTGATTTATGCTTTGTGCTGGGAGATGGATTTCTTCTAATTGTGCAGATGGCAAATGCCTTTATTCAGAAAATAAACACCATGAGTCTAAAGTCGATAGCACCACACAAGTGCTTCTTTCAGACTCTATACTTAATGCCACCAGTTGCTAAACTGCCTTGTGTTCTTCCCAGAAATTATGTAGTTATGGACTTTAACTGTGAGGTAGAGACAGAAAAGATGCAAAACAACAAGGGTATGCAGGGTGGAGGCAGGCGAAAGCTCTTATCTGGCCTGCTCAACGTGTAACCTGGAACTGGAGCGCCAGCGTCACTGCGACTTGACAGAAATGCAAGGTCCAGGCCCACTCCTGACTCGGGGTCAGAAACCTGGGGGCCAGGGACATGGACTTTCATTTGCTTGTTTTTCAGCAATTATTTTAATTGAAGTGTAATTGTTAATTTATTCCCAGTACAGCATACAGATCTTTGACACAATTCCATGAGTTTTGACATAATGAGTTTTTAAAAACTGTCTTTCAGCATGCAGTTCAGTGCTAGCCGCGTCAATATTGCACAATAGACCTCTAGAACTTTATCAGCTTTGCAAAGCAAACCGTCCCTGTTGAACAATACTCCTCTTTTCCTCCCTGCTGCTTGCCCTTGCAGAACCAGGAGTTTAACTGTGTGATGTGACCTAAGGTCTGAACACAGCTCTAACCATCCCAGGCCAACGGCACTGGAGCTGGAACAGCAACCAAGAGAAACACAGGGGACAGGGAAGAGCATGATGGGACAGGGAAGAGCATGATGGGAAGTGAGTGTGCAGACCTAGTGTCAGGATGGATGCAGCTCTGGACTAGAACAGGGATTGGAGCAGATAAATGAACAACTTTTCCGGAATAGGCCTGTATTTCCCCCCATTAGACCAGCTTCTATAAATGACACCTGGTGACCTCCAAAACAGATTCAGAAAGTTATCAACCTTGATTGAATGAGGGGGATTGTATTTCCATCTGTGCTGTGCCAGGTGGTCATTCAATTCTGACTCTGAATTTTCTGTGTCCACTGTAATCATTTATACCTCTCACCTGGAAATCCTCAGATTGTTCTCTCCAATGGAAATTTCACAAGGGACGTAAATAGGAATATCACAAACCACAGAACAGTTCTGATTTACAAGTCATTAAAAGCATTTACTGTGCTTTGCAGGCCAAAAGGGTTACATCATGAATAATGGAAAAAGCTAAGTGCATTAAGGCCTCTTCTGCAGATAATGTGCTCCCAGCTACACAGAAGGCGCATTCACAGGACACTTTCAATGTCCTAGGCACATAACATACACAGAGCAGCACAGCCTTCAAGGATCAAAACCAGGCAAATTCACCCTCTCTTGCTTCAAATGCTGGAGGTATTTTTGGCTTTTATTTATTTATTTATTTTTTTTGGTATGAAGAATTGAACTCAGGACCTTGCACTTGCTAAGCAGGCACTTCTGCCACTGAGCTAAATCCCCGGCCCAAGAACTGGACATTTTCTAAAACAATGCAAAGTTTAGGCAATTTTAGACTTTGCATTTTTCTTAAAGATAGCTCTGGTATACGCCAATTATGTCCAGGTTTCTGTGAATATTAACAAACTAAGAAAAAAGCACCTGGGAGAGAAAACAGGTCCAGTGTTTTACAGGGAAAAGAAAGAAACCAAAACCAAAACAACCACAGCTCTGAATTGCATGGTGAAGCAGCACCAATAACCCTCTGATACAACTACAGTCTCTAACGCCTACTCCATACCTTTTGGCTCCAACAGCAGGCATTTCCTCTGCTTTTTCATTTGCATTATATGCGTCCATTTTTCTAGCCACTGTGACAGAAGACATAAAAGAAGGTTTCCCTGCACTCTTGTTCAAATGTGAGCTGAATAAAGGATCTAAGAGGGTAATTGCAGCAATTCATATTTTTTTCATGTTATTCCATTGCCATAAAATCCAAATGAGGCTCACTATGTCTTCTCCTTTAAAAACTGTCACATTATCATGCTTTTCTCTGCCCTGCTCACAAATGCTTCATTCAGTGAAAACTTCAAGGGAAATTTGTGAGACAGCAGCAATCATCTTAGAGTAATGTGAATAGTGTGTGACGGCACTATTAATGATCTGAACTGTGGGATTATTGCCATTAGCTCAAAAAGAAGAATATGATTTTAGGTCTACATTTAATAAGGCAGGGCTGCCACTCCTCTAAATACTGAATTCAGTTTTTGTTTGTTTGGATCACTCTGATGCACGTAATTTCCATTTCTGCAGGGGGCAAAAAAAGGTCCAATGATGAATTTCCAAGCTGGAAAATTCATCACACTCAAAGAGATTTTGACAGAATTCTCTATTCCTAAAGAGCACATTTTCATCTCATTCATAAAACATACTCTCTGTGAGTTTCAAATCAACCCCACAGTATATGACACTTTATTTGAAATTGATGTTTAACTGGATATTTTTATTTTATCATATCATGCACAGCCCAATGTCTCTGAAACTAAAAAAAGTTCAACTTTCATCATCAAGCATTTCGTTTTGGGGAAATTAAACTATTGCTTTTTTCAAATTGACAAATAAACTACATGCAGCTGCCTTAAAAACATGAAACGCCACGTTGGTTGTAGCATGCTTGCCTGTAATCTTAGCACTCAGTGCACTATAATCCCAGGCTGGGAATTTAGTGATTCAGTCACACCATCTCAAAAAATAAAAAGGGCTAGGGATACAGCTCAGCACAAAGACCTTGGGTTTAATGCCCAACCCCAAAAACAAATGAACAAAAACAAACACAAGAAGAGCAAGACCAGACCCTACACAGAAAAAGAAAGTCCGAACCAGAACCTCTATAGAATGCATCTCTACACATTTTGGTATTTGCCTCCAAGCAAGAAGGCGCGTCAACAAGGAAAGGAAGATAACAGCCTCACGGAACAATTCATATTCATTTCCCCACCCACCACCCAGCAGGCCCCAGGATCTGGGAGTTGAACCCTACCACTGAGTTGAGCCCAATCACTACTGAGGTATACCCAGTCCTTTTTGAGACAGGATCACACTAAGTTACCCAAGCTGGCCTAGAACTTGCACCCTCCTGCCTGAGCCCCCCCCCCCAGGAAGCTGCTATTACCACACCTGGCTGTAGTGATTCTCTGAATGAAAGGACTGCTCCATTCTGGCTAGATGACATCCCCAGGACCGATCAATGTGTGTGTCAGTTGGTGTATATTCCCAGAGTTGCTGTGTCTCTCTACAAGACAGCTGACACACAGACCTGCCTGGAGGGCAAGTCAAGTTTGTGTTCCTAAATGGTGACACAAAATTCTGGAACCTAATTTTAAATTAATACTAAATTATGAAAGGAATCCCTTTCAAATGCTTCAAGCTACAGGGTCTTATGTGAAAACATTTTACAACAGCGACAATGAACAGGATTATTGTCACTGCTCCTGACCTCTACAAGTGCTCCCAAAATGTAGAAAAAAGCGGTTGGCTTGCTGTATAGAAAGAAGTTGTGAAGAATATTCATTAAGAAGTTCAACAACCCAACTGAAAATTTGCAAAGGCTATAAACAAGACGTTAACAGCAAAAGAAATACAAATTGCTAACAAATTACAAAAAAAATACTTAACCTTGCCCATAATTATAAAAGCAGAAATTAAAAGCAAGGTACCATTGTTCACCTAAAAAATTGATAAATAAGAGCTTGATCATAGTTCTTTAACAGCAAAGGTACAGGATAACGGGCAGCCCTTATACATGCTCAAGGAGTATAAAGTAGGCTTAATCTTAGACAGCATTTTCATAATAATTATCAACATTTTAAAGTCCCTCACTTGTCTCCTGAATTTCACTTGTATTCCATTACTACAAAGTTTCCTTTCATGAGACAGATTTGTGCATGTGCACAAAAATACATGTAGGCACAATTTGTAGTAGTGAAAAACTGGACATACTAAATGTTTCTCCTCATGTCTGGTTAATTATAGGCTAAGTAAAATATGACATATAACTGAATTAGAAGACAACTCATTGAATGGAATGGCTTTGAAGCTGTTCAAAAGAATGCAAACTGTCTCTGCATACTGACACAGGAAGATACTGGAGAAACTGTTAAATTAAAAAGCCATAGAACATTACCTATGATATGAGCCCACTGGAGTAAAAGGCCTTTAAAAATGATAAACGTCTGTGTGATGGCTGCGTTATTCCTGGAGATAGACACAGTGCAGCCCTTACGAAGGTGAACATGAGCAAAGTCAGTATAAAAAGTGGATTTTTACTTTTGCCTTTGTAGAAGCTCCATGCTGTATTTTTTTAAGATGCAATTATGTTATTTTACAGCAATTTTTAAAATTCTCCCACTGCCAAGCTGTAAACTGTCTGAACTGTCAGAGATGAGACATTCTGGTTTCATGTCTGACTTACTTCTAAGGCTCTTGGGGGGCAGTAGGAAGAGGTAGGGTGATGAGTAGGGGCAGACTGGGAAAAACAAGTTTGAAAAGGTTTCTCCATGCAGAGCCACTTATTTTTCTGCTAATAAAGAATCCAGCTGAGCCATGCTTTCTTCAAAGGGAGCAATTTAACAGCTTGCTCAATTTCACATCAGAGGCTGATCCCAGTGTCTCTCCTGTAGCACCCCCAGTGCATGTGACCTGGCCGACTCACCTGCTATCCCCAAGATGTACAAGTCCAGGACCACGAAAGGCCACACAGCAGCAGAGAATTAAGGTGACTGATCGGCTGGCCTTGAATTAAGGAGGTTTTCTAGGTGATCTAGGTAGGTCCAATGCAATCTTTAAGGATGCTTAAAGTTAGAGAAGGATGCAGAGAGAAAAGTCAGAGAGAGTGAGAGGACTATAAAAGCAGGATAAAGAGACATGAGGTTCCTGGCTCTAAAGAGGACGAGGACGGGGCCCTAAACCAAGACACACGGACGTTCTCTAGAAGCTGCAAAAAACAAGGAAACAGATTCTTCCCTAGAGCCTCCAGAAAGGAACAGCCCTGCCAACACGGGGTCAGACTGACACTTAAAGAATCCTGAGATGACAGAGGCATGGCATTTTGTTACAGCAACAACAGAAAACTAATAGAACCTACTTCCTTATTTCTGCACATCCTAGGCTTCTTCTGCTGCACAAACCTGGAAGTATCAGCCAGAGGATCCTACTAGAAGTGCTCACACCCTGGGCCTGCACTGCCAGCTGGCCAGGTGATTGGAGACTTCCTCACAGAAACTCAGACAAGACACCATCAACAGCACTCCCTCAATGATTATTAAATTAGCTACGTATGGAGAAGATATACCTAAAAAAAATTATTTATGGAAGTCCTTTGATTTTTCTTTCTTTTTTGTCTTCGTTGTTTGTTGTTGCTGATCAAATCCACCACTCTGGGCATGCTAAGCAAGCACTCTACCATGGAGCTACACCTCCAGCTGAGAAGCACTTTGCAAATCATGCCACACCATGCAAATAGCACATCACCATTTACAACCAGAATACTCCTCTGGAAGACAAGTGACCCCCAGATAGTCTAATAACAAACACTCCAAAGGGTCCCCCAGGATACTTCACATCTACAAATGAAAGTAAGCAAGCCGGGCCAAAGAACAATTATAATAAAGACAGACTCACTGTTGCATTCCAAGCACCGAGCTGAATTTTGAAAATATATGATCTCATATAACTGTCACCACACTGCCATCAGGAAATTTCTGCTATGACCACAGATGATGTGCATGCTTAGGTTCTTACAGGCAGTAGTCAAAAGAGCTTGGGTTCAAAGGCTGTCAGACTCCACAGCTGGGACTCCAGAGAGACATCGCACTAATCTCCACGCCCACCAAGCAACCGCTTAAAGTGACAAAATAACAAAATGCTTCAGAGAAGAAAGAATACTGGCTTCATTCCCACCACCCTAAAATCCAGTCACCTAATTGCACCTACGAAAATACCTCTGGGACTTTGAAGAACTTTTAAACTCAATATCCAAACCTCAAACACAGGATCTTCCCTTTTATTATTTTGTATCTTATACCCTACCAATGGATTCCTTCTTTTAAAAAACATTTACAGGGCCAGGGATTTAGCTCAATGGCATAAGTGCCTGCCTGGCAAGTACAAGGTCATGAGTTCGATTACCAGAACCTAAATAAATAAATAAATAAATAAATATAAATAAAATTTAAAAATCATGTGCCAAGAATATTAACAAAAGCCGTTGTGTGGTCAGGGGTTGGGACTAATAAAGGGTTCTCCCGAGGCTTGCTCAGTAGCCGTGATGAGCATCTGTGCCTACAGAGCACCTGACCGAGAACCACTCACCAGGAGAGCTGTATTTACCACAGGCACACATGTTCCCATTATGCAGATTTCTATAAAAGACGCCATTCCAAATGAAGTTCTTAGCACTAAAAATTTATTACAGGCAAGGAAACAGAAACATGAAAGTATAACCTTTCCTCCTGTTTCCGTGTCTTCTCTCAATACAATACATGACGTCAGTATCAATCTACTATGAGAAAAGTTCATATCCCCCAAGGATAATTTTCTCCTCAAATTACATAATGTAGTTCTTTGAAGCCAGCACTACAAGCTGGTTCTATACTCTAGTACATAAACAACTGAAAAGAAGATATTTGGGGTCCAAACCGTATTTTCCAAAACAGAACGTCATCATGGGGATAGCTCATGAAATGGGTTCAATACTACATAATGCTGTAACAAAACTGAGAGTTGATCCTCTTAAAATACTAGTTTTAAATAACTATAAAAAGTTACAGACAGTACAGTGGTACCTCGGTTCATGAACTTAATTCATTCCATGATTCCAGAAAAGATGGCCACATTCCTATTTGTCAGCCAATGCACAGCTCACAAGCAAAAAATTTTGCCAAACACTTCTTGTATGTGAACCAGATTTCTGAACCAAGGTACCACTATTTATTTTACCCCCAACCTGGAGATTGAACCTAAGGCCCTCACACAAAGCCACATCCCCAGATTCTGCCCCACCCCACACACACCTTTTTTAAAATTCTGAAACAGGGTGTATGTCATTCAGGTTGGGCTTGAACATGTGATCCTCCTGCCTCAGCCTTCCAGAGTGCTCCGATTACAAGCCTGTACCACCAGGTCCAGCTCATTTCTTATCAATTTTAAAGGAAAACAATTCTGACGGAATGATGGAGGAAAACGTGGTTGGAGGTTTGAGGCAATTTGAGGAACACGTGGCTCTGTTCTTTCACGTGGCTGTATTCTGCCACTCTTTATACATGTTAGTAAGGAGGTTATTTACTAGGACCTTTGAAGCCAACAGAGAGAGCAGCACGTGACACAGGATCATCTTGTGTATGCTTAGCTCATGGGTGCATGACAAAAGGCAGAAAAAAGGGATCAGGGCCTTGGGAAGAGTGACAGTGCACTGTCCTCAGAAGGAGGAAAAAGATGGAGACAGGGATGACACAGAACACACGCCCGACTGCACTCGCCTCACAGAGCCTGCCCACTTGACCCCAGCTAGGCCAGCACCTGAGGCAAGGCGGCCTGGGTCCCAGGGAGGCTGGGGACAGGATGGGCAGCCAAGCAGCTGGTGTTCAAGCATCAGAGAAGGGGCCGCTCATGTCTTGCACCCGCGGGGTCTGAACACCACCGCCAAAGCTTAGAGACTCCCACAGCTCACTCACACACACCCCTCTATTCCTTCCCTTATTCCCGTAGCTGCTGTCACCACCCAAACACTACCAACTTATAATCAAGCCCTGCAGTGCTACAAGACTCAATTCAAACTGCTAAAGGGATATGAGAACTCACTGACTAGCTGAGACAAAGCGCAAAGCATATAGGAGAAATATTCTATTCCTTTTCCATAACATTCTTTCCCCAAAATCATAAATATCTGAGCATTGACTTTTCATCTTCAGAAAACAAACACCACTGGAGCCAGCACATATATCACCTCAGGAACAGTTCTTCATTATGGACAAATAGAAATGTAACCCAGGCAGACAGTACAAAGCTCTTTTCTGCTGGGATGATGTCACGGATCCCAGTTTGCGAGGGGGAAGAGCGAAGCTGTGAGAGTCGGGGGCCACATTTATAATGGTGAGAGTAAGTATCCAAAACAATAGTCCTAAAAGCTTTCCTACCACATCACCACAGTCCTTCCAACTTCGCCCTTCATTCAGATCTGACACTCTCCCTTCATGGCAACAGGAATGAGAGAAAAGAAAGAAGAAAAGAGGAAGAGGGGAGGAAAACCCACGCGAAACACTGGGTGCTTTAATCCCTCTTCCTTCACCAGTTTCAAAGCGCTTAATCCTGTGGGCACTGCAGAACAGGAGAGACTGTAGCTCTCGGCGCTGATTTCTTTCATAGGGTTCCAGCTATCAGCAAATCCAAGGTGGTTATGTCCCCAACACTCTGATGGGTGTTTATGTCACAATGCCACTCTGGCCTGGGGGAGGGGAGAAAAGAGCCCAGAACATCCCACCAGCAAAGCCATGATTTGGGAATCTCCACTAAACTCTTCTCTCTCATAAAGACATCGCTTAGTGAAAAAGACAAAACCTTATCAACGCTGACAAAAGGGAAAGAAACAAGGGAAATGGAAACAAAAGGGAAGAGGACCTTGAGAAAATAGCATAAATGGAAATGAATCCCCCAAAGCCACACAGGAAAATAGACGATCATGCCCTATAGCGAGAGAGCTGGTGAAAGCTGCAGAAGCCAAGTCCAAGAAGTTCTTTAAAAACCACTTAGGCTTAGGCTGGTGTGTACTGCTTGTTTAGCTGTTAAGGAGAAACATGGAGCTGGGGTGTAGCTCAGTGGTGAGAGCCCAGGGTAACATTCACAGCATATGTGGCGGGGTGGGGTGCAAGCAGTACTCGGCGCTGACTTTTTTCATAGGGTTCTTAACCCCGGGAGGCACAACAATTGTAACCTATTTGAATATGACAAAACATCTTCAAGTTCTCTGACACCTCACACCTGCTCGCCTTAACTGCTTGTAGGCCACAGGAAGCCCCACGGTCACATACTGCCAGCACCTCCATAGCAGTGGCACCTTAATCTTGGAAACACCCCATAGCTAAGAGCTTTTTCTCCTGTTCCTAATCTCCTAAGAAATGAAATAGGCACAGAATAAACTGGGTTGTGAAAATATGCTAAAACAAGAAGGGTTCAACAGCCAGCACAGAGTGAGTGTATGATCACCCCCTTACATACTGGGCCACAGACTAATGAGTGAGCAGCATGTTTTCAAGCAAAAGCAACAACCTGGATTCACCTGAGCTTTTAATAAGTCCTGAGGGTCTGATAGCTAAGAGATGTATCTTCTACATTTGCCTGCAGGACAGACTACTTTCCCTGGGAGCCCAAGTGCCAGAAGAAGAAATCCTGATGATCAAATCATTATTCATTCCACCATCGATGCCCTCATGGTTTTTCTAAAAGGTTATAATGAGTTCCTCTTCTAACCACCACCACCCAGCACCTATTAAGTGGTCAAGACCAACAGCTGGAAATGGACCAACTAATAGAAGCATCTTCTGCCTGGAGAACTGCAGGGCCCTGGTCATTAATAAACCTATCACAGAAGAATATGTAAGCCACACACCCCAACTCACTAAAGTCCTTTCTATTGGAGTTTACAGATCCCCTAGGCATACATAATAAAGATGAGAAGTATAGAACATGTCATATAGTCAAAAACACTACCAATGGGCTTTGTCACTTCCATTCATTCAAGTATTTGTAGAGTATCCACTGCATGCATAGTACTTTCCTAAACATTCTGTACTTCCGCAAAGCGGAAGATGAGATGAGATGAAATGGGCAACTGAAGAAGACCACTGCATAAGAACAATCCGCTGGGAGCAGACTCAGGAATCCAGCAGGTAATTGGATTTGCTACCACCCACAGGCCTCGCCCCCACCCTCTTCACTGCTAGCAGAAACTCCATGCCGGGCTCTCTGCAATCTGAGTGCCCTCTGGCCTCAGGAAAGGCACAAAAATTCTCCACAGCAAAGGAAGGACACTCATGGAAACCCAGTTTACTCATCATCCTCAGAGGTGGTGGGTGAGCCAGTTCTGACTGTGATGTAATAGGGGAAGCATATCGGAGCTTCCTTCTCCAATAAAGAGTCTTACAAACGGCCCCATGTCTTCCTTCTACAGGACACAATGTAGAGATGCAACGCTTGGAGTGATAGCCATGAACCTGCAACCACCACAAGAATAAAAAGCCAACAGTGCGAAGAAAGGAAGAGGCAAACAAAATTTGCCAAACCTGGAACCACCAACTGCTAGAATTCTTATGTGAGAAATTTACATGTATGCTGTCTTGAGTACTCATTGCTGGATTTCTTGTTACTTGCAACTGAAAGAATTCTACCCAGCATAGGGAATGGTTTGGTATAAAGGAAAAGGCATTATCACAGAAAGAAAGCAATTTGGGTATGGATTTTGTTTCTGCCCCTGACTAGTTATGTGATGTATAGCTAATCAGCCAGCCACTGCAATTTAGAGAAAGGCCATCTGACCCTGAAACTATTCTAAGATTAAATGATTCCATGACTGGTCGTGTAGCTCAGCAGTGGACCATGAGCATAGTATGCATGAGGCCCTGGGTTCAATCCCCAGCATCACAAAAAGCAAAGAACGAACCACAAAAGGTCAGTAGTAAAAGACAAAAAAGTTCTTTCTTTTTTCTAGAACCTGGGGAGGAGAAACAAATGAGCCATGTGTTTTGATGGGAGGAGAACTGAGTTGGTAAGGATAAGCCAATCACATACAAATTCACTGGTAACAAATCTTAAATGTAATCAACATTTCCGATGTAGCAATTTCATTTGGAATTAAATTCTGAGTTCATCCCGGAATTCAATAAAGTGATTTTCAATCGCTATAAATCATTGGTGGTTGCCTCCCTCCTTAGTCAAACTGTTGACAACCAATAAATATGCTTCAAGTATTTTGAACAAACCTTTAAGATTGAAAATCTATGTTAAGAGAATTAAAAAATTAAAACAACATATACTCTGTATCTTCAAAATACTATCACCACCCCACAGCTGATACCGATGCGGAATTTAGGACCAGACCAAATGAGGACGTGGCACAGAGGGGTTTTAGAAAGCAGCTTTATTATGCTCGCAGGCTGGCGGGAATCTCGGTTCTAAATCATCAGCCCTGACTGGAGTTTTTAATCATTTATATATGTTTCCAAAAGGAAGTATGAAAAGCAAGTAACATAATATCCTACAGTTGGTTATACATGTCTTTGTCCTTAATTGTTAGGCAGAATTCAGTTTTACAGAAACAACTCTCTGAGGTTACTATCCTACAACAGAGAAAGAATCCATCACTGTCTGAGACCGGGCAGAGATGTCTGGGTAACTTGTAGCGACCACTCTCTAGCACTTGGAAGAGAAATATTTTTTTCTGGCTGAGCTACACTTATCTTGCAATTGCACTCAGAGTATCAAGGCTCATTAAGATTGTAGTTTTCTAATCATGGGAACAGGTCGTGTCTTTTAGTTGTACCCTTGAACAGTGTTAGAAATGTAGTTTAGTATTAGACATTTCAGTTTTAAAATTTTCATCACATTAAAATACCCTCTATGATAATGGCTTCAGTCAACATTTACATTGATGTGTCGGAAACGAAGAATAAAGAAGTAAGAATGGTTGAGGGGACTGTTCTGGTCACACTTCTAGTTGAATGTCAAGAGAATTTTAAAATGATGTTAGCTTTAGATGTTAAATGGTTCCAAAGTCCAGAAATAAAATGACAATTCAACTAAGAGCATGAAAACTCTTCTTTGAGGAGAACTTGGCTTAGTGATATGGTTTTATCCTCAGAAACAATTTTCTTCTCTCGGAGAAGGGAGAATTAGAAGTTGCTTATTTGACAATTCAGTTGTGCATTTTTCTAGCCAAAATCCAGCTGGCTAACTCACATGCTGATATAGTACTCTGTACGTGTGGACATCACAGTAAGTCCTTGAATTACAAACAAGTTCCATTCCAGGAGAACGTTTCTAAGTCAGATTTGTTCCTAAGCTCAACAAAGTGAGTCTTGGGTCAAAGACGTACCCTGTTCACCTCATTTTTCTTCAACTCCTCTAACAGGCTTTTAGCTTTTTCTTGAATAAGCATTAAGCTGAATGGTACTCACTGCTGATGCTGGCCCTGCATTCGCACACTGAGAAGTTTCTCCATCTCTTCTATCCCTGAATCACACTTTTTGGATATTACTGACTTCAATAGCACAGCAGACTTCTTCACCTGTTCCGTGACCTCATACTTGTTTTTTGGAGTTGGGCCAGTGGCTGAATAATTCATGCCGTGAGAATGAGCCATGTCTACCATCTTTTCACCTCAGTTCAACCTCTCAATTATTTTTACTTTTGTTTGCATAGTTTTTGCTTTGCGCTTCCTAGCAGTCCCCCAATCCACCCCTTACCATTGCCTCTGCTTTTCCTCTTGCTTCTGGACATTCTGGACCCTGACTGAGCACTGTACTGCCATACAGTCTCACACTGTACAGTAAGCACATAGCAGCACAACTGTGACAGGGTCTAGCAGACATGTGAGCTACTTAGGTGATTTGTTTGCATTTAGAAATGTTCCCAACTCGAACTCTGCCCCTGTTAAAGCTCACAACTCGAATGCTTGTAAGTTGGGAGATTACATGTAAGAAGTCTCTGTAACCCTGCTGGATGTAGGAGTGTTGTCTCTACAGTTCTGTAGCCCTGCAGTCTAGATGGTTGACCACGCAAAGCTCCCAACTGGAATGAACAGCAGAGTTTAATGGGAGTCAACACTGTGCTCTTGACAATGGATGTAGCCCCTGGAGCATAAGACTAATTTTGTCACCAAAGTAAAGTAAACACATAGATTGCTTCCTATACCCCTCAGGGAAAATATTGGGATGCACGGCTGACCACTAGAGTGCTAAAGTACAAGTTTACAGTAAAAAGCAAGGATGGGTCCTTTGGACCCACGTTTAGGCCTTGAGGGTAAAACCTTCCACTTTAGGCTCTCCTGTGAAGAAGCTAATAGTACTGATTCTCCTAAGGCCAGAGGAAGGTATCTGGGGCACCTAAATTTTCTCAAATATTAACACAATACTATTTCTTATTGCTGTTCTTTTCCAATCTTATTCATGGAGTATAAAATTTTTAAAGTTTGCCACATATTTTTCAACTTACTGAATGGAAAAATGGGTCCAATGGCTATCCCCAACACAAGAAGAATGAGTTGGAGTGACACATGACAGCACTGTGATGCGTGTTACATGACGCTACATACTGTATGATTCCATCTTGGGGACATTCTGAGAAAGGCAAAAGTATAGAGACAGAAAGTGATCCATGGTTGCCACAGGCTGGTGGGTGAGGCCTAAGAAAAGCTAACTATAAAGGGACACATTCAGTGTTTTGATCTGTTATATCTGACAAAATTGAATTTAAAAGGTTGAACTACATTATGAATTATGCCTCAATAAACATGACTTCTAAGAAAACTAAGATTTTGTCCCTCGGTTACATTGTCCAGCAAGATGAGTATGCCTCCATGGCTCCTCCAAGACAAGGATGGTCTCCATGTCACACTGTACTCTCTCACGCTAAGAGTCCAGCCAGAAACGGAAATCACTCCAGGGATTTCAGTCAGAAAGGAATTTGACGGAGGAATCCAGGGCTTACAGAATCACTGAAAGGACTAAAGAATGGTGAGTCCTGCAGGGTTTTAACTCCGAGGACAAACTACTGTACATAGCAATGAGCCAGGAAGCCACCACTGCCACCACAAAAGCCTCTCACACCTAAGCAGGTGGGATGAAGACCCCAGCTCAAGGAAGGAGGTCACCCCGCTGCCACTGAACACCAAGGTCTCTTTGATGCCGCCCTCCAGCAGCACAGGTAGATACTTGGTTTTCTAAATCGCACACACACTCACTGCTATGCAGTCAGGAACCCAGCTATAAGGAAATTGGGGACACGGAGATGTTGGGTTCTAATCTTTCCAATCAAGAGGGTGAGGATGGGGGTGCATGCTCAGTTGTGCTTAGTATGTACATGTGCTGGGTTCAGCCCCCAGGACCCAAAGGTGGAGGAACCCAGAAGATGGAATGAAGGTACAGAGAGTCAGCCCAGAGTATTCAGCCCAACCGCCACCCTTCTTGTCCTAAAACAAGGCATTATTCAATAGAGAAAGCATGACGAAATCCTTTCTCTATCTAAAGTTAAATTTCAAACGCTGTTACAGAGATGAAAAACTGTTCTGTTAATGGATGAAACCAAGATCCTAACTCATTTCATTATAGAATATTTCACTTTCACAGTTAGTTCTAGCCTCAAAAGAATAAAAAGTAAGATCACTGCATTTGATAACAGTAACCATCAGTTCCCTTATAACTCGTGTATTCAACTCACATTATTCTTTGAGCTCTGGCTCTGCTGAGAATTGAACAGACTAAGCTTGAAAATACATTTGTTTCCCAGATGTAGGTTATTTTATGGTAATCCCAAACCAGCAGTGGGGAGGGACATTTTGAATCCTAACTGTTACTCCCATAGACCTAAAACATAACCAACCAACAAACCAGAAGAAAATAGATTATTTAGTTAATGCACCACAATAACTAGACTTCTTAAAGTTAGTTCCCCAACAACTGCTCACATAATGATATTCTGTGTACCAGGAGGATTAAGGAAACTTCTCCTAAGGAATTTTTAGCCTGTACAAGTTTTGTTTCATTCCTTCTGGAATCATTTCTTTATTATACAGAAGGGAGGCAATGGAAACAATTTCCTTTTCCTGACAATAGAACTACTGGGCAGATTTTGCTAGTTTCTTCGATTATTAAGACAAAGAAAAACAGTGATAAAGTACAAGGGGCTAAAATGAAAAATAGTGCCCAACCAACATGAGCTGTTTGGGTTTGAGAATCAGATACGAGCACCATCAACTGGAAAAATGAGGGGAGCCTTTGCCAAACATTTAAAACCATCAAAAAACACTGTGCCACTCCTAAGTCTCTCACTGCTAGAGGGAATTCCTGAACAATGCTTTCTATGGCTCTGACACAAGGAATAACGGCAAAAACAAACAGAAGTCAAGAACGGTTCCAATTTAATGGCAAAAGCCCTTCTCCTTCAAGGTATCTTTAAAAAGTTGAACTTAGGAGCTACTTATTTCTTATGGACAATTAGATGCTACCTTCCGCCAGCGCTAATGACTGGGAAGACAAATGGTGATGATTTTATTAAAGGCTCAGCCTCTCAAGCTGCAGGTGTCAGAGGAAGCACCTATTTGAGGAAAGCAGCAGAAACACTAAGGATTCACAGAGTAAGGAACATCACCAGCCCCAACAAATAGGTCTATTAGGTTATGGCCCCTGTTAAGTTTTTTACCCAAGAACACAGAGAGATGTGGATCTAAATTATGATTACTAAAGATCTAGGGACTCCCTTCTCTACTCTCCATTTCCCCATAGAGCCAGACTTTAACACATTCATTGTGGTATGACTCCTTCCTACAGAGCCAGGTTGCTTTTGGCAAGAACATTGCGCAGTATTTCTTTCAACTCTTTAACAGTCAAGCACCCCATCCTCAAAAGCCAACCCACCTAGATCTCCCCAAAGGAGACAGCATGGCTCCTACCATGATCACGGTTGGCAACTTACCTGCAATTTGCTCACACACAGCAGCTGCACGGGTACAGGCCAAATGCCTTTCAAAATTTCACATTCTCTATTCACTCCATACTGTACTCAGGCCCCTTAAAGAAGCTAATAAAATACTTGCAGGCAGAGTGATAGCACCTTTGTAGGAGCTGTGCTACTAAGTCATTGTTGGACAACATAATCATAGGAAGCTCAGAGGGAAATTTCAATTGATAACCGTGACTACCTGATAGAAGAAGTGGCCTTAGGGCTTTCAACCTTACGAAACAGCCGCTGTAAAGGCTCCACAATTTTCAGCCAACAGTGATTGCAACTGAAATTAAGAATAACTTCTAACAGATGGTTCAAGTCGGTCTTGGCCTGGTTCAAGAGACCATTTCAAGAGGACAACGTACATCAAAGGAAAGAGAAACACAAAAATGCACTCCTGACACAAAGAAAAACTGGCAAAAGGAATCCCTGCTTTTGGTGTCCTTCCTGCTGCCACATCACAGGAGAGCAGAGCTGTGACAGCAGAAGGCAGATTCCATGGGGCCTGCTAGGATCTAGCTGGTAGTCAAGGTCTGCAGGGGTCAATCCTCTACAAGGCAGGACAGTTATCCTCCAGCCTAACCTGGGCTACAGCGCAATTGCTATGCAGACTTGGCCACCACCCCATGGACTCTGGCTGAATCAATAGCATGCGGGAGTCGAGCATGTAAGGCAGGAGTTTTTATGATCACAATCCACGCGAAGAAGCCATTGTTCAGGGGAGCGACATAATATATTGTAACTGCTCCCATCACGTCAATAGGCATCATTTTAATGGGTTGCTTAGAATTTCTCCCACTTGAAGTTAAAATGGCTCCCATTTCAATGAAAATAGGAGATTCCTCATTTGAAAGACTACTGTTCACCCACGGCAGCTGCCAGACATAAGGAACAAGAGAAATGGCAGGCAGGCATGCAGCCGATTTGGTCT
>PVJX010015988.1:20000-41312 GCA_004027295.1 Dolichotis patagonum | reverse complement strand
AAAAAAAGAAGATATGGTATTTTTATACAGTGAAGTATTACTCAGCCATAAGAAAGATAAACTTGAGACTTTTGTAGGCAAATAGGTGCAACTCAAGACCATACTTGTAAGTGAAATAAATCAGACTCACTTGTCTACACATCATATTGTCTCCCTAGTATGCAAATCTGAAAGAGTAAATAAGATGCAAAATGTGCAATAGATATAGTGAATAGGGAAGAGATTGTTCAAAAGAAAGGAAAAATATGTAAATATAAAATACAATATTCATGGTTAGTAATGTTATTCACACACTTTACTAAGTGTTGTTAAACTAGGATATAGTATAGAAAAAGTATAAAAAAAAAAGACCGTTGTACACCTGGTTTCCCTTGGTTCATTGAGAGGAAAGTTCATTGAGAGGAAATTTTCTGGACAATCTTTTATGTCTATAACTTGTACTCTGAACAACTACTGTGTATGTAATAATATGTAATGTGTTGATTCTTGTTACTTTCCTACTAGACTGTTTTTAAACACTTGTTATTTGTGATTTTTTTTCTGTTTAAAATATAAAAATGAATTTTAAAAATCCCAGAGGCTTGTCATTTTCAGTTGTACTGTCAATGTGCGTGAGAGTCCAGTGGGAACACCCCGCACAAGTTCATCCAGCTGTTCACTGACAGACCCAGAGCCCTTCCCCATCTAAGATGGGCCACCTGCTGCCCAGCCTGCTGGGGTCTTGCACATTGCCCCCCACTCCTCTTCAGGAGGCCTGGCAGTCACACTAATCAGTTCCTGAACAGTTGATTCTAAAACTTTGATATTGCCTCTGGGCTATTGAGATTTTTCAAATAAACATCTTTCTCTTAGGCTACCTGGTGACATACAGGATCCTAAAGAGAGTCTTGACTGCATTCAGTGAGCTTTCTTGCACTCCAGGGACTCTGGAGAGCTTGCCTACTGCCTAGAGCATTCCATCAGGACAGAGTCCAGTAGGTCGAACAATGGTCGGTCGTGCATTGCTCTGAGTACTTCACACAGGCATAGTTTTGACTGTCTCAAAGAACTGCAATTTAATAGACTAGATCAGGGTATTTATACAGCCATGTTATACATAAACTGCTTTGTGAGCTCTATTTTAGGGCTATCACTAAACTGGTAATTTTTTTTTTCCCCAAATGATTGCTGTATTTTTCTTTATTGCTTTGTAAAGTGTGTGTGTGTGTGTGTGTGTGTGTGTGTGTGTGTGTGTGTGTGTGTGTGTTTGATTTCTGGGCTGCCTGTAAACTCCTTGAGGGTAAAAATCACATCTTTGGTAATCATTTATAGAGCCTAGCAGATGGATTTAGGCTCCAGTAAGTGCACAAATGCAGCCTCATTTAATTCATGGAGAATTTGTTTCTGATTCCTTGCTTTATTCCATCTACCTCTCAACCCTGGTTTATCTCCTTCAGAAGCATTATATTTCTTCCTCATGTTTTATTTCATGTTCACCGTATATGTATGTAACCAGTCAGCTCCATCTCAGTTCTTTTTATTTCCTTATGTGGAAGCCATTTTAAGAGTATTTGTTTCAAGTGAAGGTGTGTTATCCAAAGTAAACACACAGAATTTGGCTAGAGAAAAAACTATTTGAATAATATTCATGTAGCAGTAAAACCTTGAAAATGTAAATATAAAATACAATATTCATGGTTAGTAATGTTATTCACACACTTTACTAAGTGTTGTTAAACTAGGATATAGTTAATCATAGAAGAATCATAGTCTATACTAGAAACATCTTTCATCTGAGAATCTCGAAGAACTTTAACTGGAGGTAATTGTAATATTTGTTCATAAGAGCTATTCTTTTCTTACAGCTTTTAACATAAAAATAGATGAGTCAAATATGCAAGTAAATTTGCATCTAAGGGCTTCGATTTTTTATTTTTAATCCTAAAATTAAGTTGTGTGTTAGGAAAGCACAGCATTTTCATGGGCAAATAAGGAAACATGACCCTCTTTCTGCTCCTGGCTGTTAGCTACTTAGGGCCCCAAAAGAGTTGTTTTGTTTTTCACTTGCACTGTCCTGGTAGAGAAGTCTGAAGGTTAGTTTTTTCTTCCAAGGAGGTTATCTTGAGCTCCAAGACATTGTGAAACCATTGGATTGCAAATGTTAGTGACTGCAGGTTTATGGTGGAGATGGAGGAAACATTATAATTCTGGGAACATTTATTCACCTTGTTAAAGGTGATAAATATGCTGCTTAGACAGTGCCATTGAGTGACAGGTTCTGATGGGAAGAGCACTGAAGGTAGACTACAAATGCTGAAATTTGGAAATTCTCTGAGCTGTGTCATCTTCTAGCATCTGCGGCTTGGGAAATAACAGTGACAGTAAATGTAGTAACAGCATTAATATTCAGCTGGTTTCTATTTACCAGGTACTTTGCACCTGTTATTCTAATTTTCACAATGCCACTATATAATAGTTAACTATTTTCTCTTGTTTTCTAGATCAGATTGTAGACTTAGAGAGGTTCAACAACTTCAGTGAATTGGCAGAGTGGTGTTTAAAATCAGGTCTACTGAAGGCCAAAGCCCAATCTCTTTCCACTAGACCACAGTGCCACGAGGGATTCTCCTAGTTGCCATGTCTTAAGCATCTACTGTAAACCAGTCAACCTAAGAGCTTAACATATATTAGTTCACTTGATTTATAGAAAAAATGCTGCAAGTCTATGATTACACTGCAGATGCATAAACAGCCAATGAGAGGAAAAGTGACTTGCTCAGATTCATAAATTTATTACATGGCAGAGATAAGTTAATTAGAAAATACATTATTTTCTAAATACAGGCGTCTGTCTTAAATTTCCTTCCTGTCACCCGCAATGTGTTGTCTGACTTTTTAAATTCACCTAGGGTGGGAGTCGAGCTTGCTGTTTATCTTTCAGTATAAAGATAAGGAAATAGAACATTTTGGACTTTGCTTGGGTTTTCTGCCGTCCAGGGTTCCTCTCCTGTGTGCCTGGCTCTTTTTCTTGGAGGTGGAGCTCCCAAAAGTGTTCTAGCCAATGTTATTCTCTATTGCGGTTTTATAGACAGTGTCTCCCTAAGGCAACCCGTCTAGTCCACAGCACAGAAAACACCAACTACTCCTCAGGTTAGATCTCTAGCTTTCTGACTTCCACATGTCTACATTGATGACCACAAGTTTAAATCACTGTCTCTTGGTGTCCTTTTGAGTTCCATATATCTGTTTAATTGTTTTTACTTCATTATCTTAAATATCTCACTTGACATGATCCAAACAAAAGTATTTTCTAAATAATCTGTTTGCATGTAAGACTACCTTATTCTATCCTGACTTAGCAAAAGGTACCATCTCCTTACAATTGCTCAGGGCCAAATCAAGGAGACTAATTTCTCTTCTTTTATCTTCATTATTTGATCTATTTCAAAATTTTGACAGCTATACCACTGGAAATGGACTACTTCTATCCTCTTCACCTGTATGTCCTTGGTTGACGCCTCATTAACTCTTATTCTAAGTAGTGCAATAGTCTCCTGATTCTTTGTTATCTCTCTACTCCACCTACATAGTTCAGTTCAAACTGAGACCATGACTTTTGTACTCAGCAACTCAGACAATATACCTCTCCTGCTGAAAGCCTTCTTTCCATTGTGTTTAGAACAATCCAAACACTTTTCCAGGTTCCCAAACACCTTCCCAGGTAACCTGCTCATTGGTTACCTTATCTTCTCCCACCCCTCCATCACGCACAGCTTCAGACCACACGGGCTTCATGCTTTTTCCCAAAGGTGCTGTATTAGTTAGTGGTTACTACAGTCAGACATGGAAGAGCACTGGAGATCCTAAGAATCCAGTCAAGGGCTTGGAACCTGTGGCAATATCCTGTGCAAGTTTGTGTGAAGGATCTGCACCAGAAAGGTTCAAGGGCCTGCAGTGGGAAGTAGAAAGTCAGAAGGCTGAGAGATCTTTACTTGAAGCCAGAAGACAACATCCAAAATGAAGATAAGGACTGAGGCTCTTCCAAAGAAACAACAGACAAAGCTCCTTTGGAAAAAAAAAAAAAAAACCACCAAAAAGCAGCAGCATGCGGTCTTCTCCTTCTCCTTTTATACTATTCCAGTGACTATCCTCAGGTGGGTCTTCACTGCCAGAACCATGCTGACTCAGTTCAGCTGGGAGGTCTCACTTCAGAGCATCATTACTTAGTCTACCTCACACACCAAAGTTGTTCCCTTTGGAAAAGCTTCTAGATTTTTGAAACACTTTCCCAGATTTGTACATGGCTGGCTCTTTCTTTTCACTAAGCTCTAGTTTATCACCTTTTGCCAATCACTTGTTTAAGGTTCCTCCAACCTTGACTGGTGACTTGGTATTTTGTTTTTCTTTGTTGTTATTTTTGATATTTTGTTTTTTCTATTTCATCCTGTTTTAAAGCTTTTCACTATTCAAATTTTTTATTTTTTAAGTGCCTATTGTATAACTATCTGTCTTTCACATTTAATATAGCTCTCAAAGGTCAGGAATTCCTTGTCCCTTATTCACAGTAGATCAGTGCCTGGTTGTCTATTAATATTTGCTAATTGTCAGGTCATTGACTATAAAAATATGGAGCAGTATAGGACAGGACAGACTTTGAATGAATTCAGGCTAATTTGGTTTGGGGTCCAGGCTTTGTAGCTGTGTCATTGTAGACAAATTTCCTTTACATAAAGTGAGCTAGTAGTAATAATCATCATATGACATTGTTTTGAGGATTACATAAAGTAGTAAGCATGAAGTACTTAGTAACGTGTCTGGAACAGCCAGGCTCCAATAGTACAAGATGTTCTTATTAAGGGTACCTCGATCCTAAGACATAAGGCAACTAGGGAAAGCTCCACATAGTCTGCATGTTACCAGGTTGGGTCCAGGGATAGAGGGTGAGCAAGAAGCTTCATGAGTATTGCGTGCAGGTGGGATGAGGCCTCAGTGTGGCCGATAGTTTATAATGTGTTCTCTGCATCCGGGCAGGGCTGCTGCATGTACCTGTACATGCTGTGCAGGGCACACCTGCAGAAGCGTCACTGACTTACCTCTGATGTGAACAGCACCCCCTGGAGTTCCGCAGAGCTGCTCCTAACATGTTTCCTGCTTTATTTAGCCCAATGGAGGTAAAGAAGTTTAATTAATGTTGCTTGAAATTTCATGACTCTTGCTGGCCTTTTATCACCAAGATCTTCCTCCAAACCCCAAGTCACTTTGTCTTTAAAAGTAGGAGGATTCCTCCCCTATTCCAGTTCTGTGTCTAAATGTCACATGCTGAAATCTCAACAGATACTCCCAGTCTTTAAGAATTATGTAGTGACTCTATTTCATAAATTGAAAGTTAAGATATGTTATCTGAAAGTGGAACAAGATGCTTGGGGGAAAGAGCTGCCCTAGAATCCTGCATTCAGAGTCACTGCAAGCACTTATGAACCACTCAAGAGCTGGCATGGGTCTCTGGGCATTGTTTTCTTGATTCCTCAATGCCCATGTCTAGCCTGGATGGAAAGTGCTTCATACATGTGCACCATGTGATTGAAGGTCTGGCCCTGTCTCTTGGTTGCTATGAATGAGATGAGACTGGCTCTTCCTGAGGTCATTCTAACATGAGAAATCCAGGTGAAGGGAAAAACAGCTGCACTGAGTTAGCTGTACGGAAGATAAAGCACCGTTGTGACATCAGTCCTGGCCTGACTGTGCTACTCCACATCAGGCAATCTGGTCCTGAGCACTTGCAGTTTCATGCCAGATGTTTTTAGGCCACATGTGGAGTCAGAGCATAGTTGGACTATGAGTCCCAAATGGCACAAACGTGCCTTGACACAGCATTTGAAGGTCAGGAGTAAGAAGGTTCAGCTCCTTCCTGAACTTCTTCAGCATGTTTGACTTTTACGCTACTGCTCACATTTTAGGCTCTTGATTCTCACCTTCTTAGACTTCTGTATCTCCTGGATTGGGGCCAGCATAAATATTATTGTCCTTAATTCCTTTTCTTATTCTCTGACTTAATTCTGTTGTATATTTTCTGGTTCCTAGTGTGCCTAGGACACAAAATGTATATAGGTGGTGACGGGCACCAAACTCCTGCTTGTCATGCAGTTAAAGTAAGTTAATAATAGAATTAAAATATACATATTGCCTATTCTTTGACTTCTGATGTTTTTTTCTGTCTATAGTATAGTTTCTATCTACAAATGAGAAGAAAGAAATGCAGGTGGGATAGTTCGTCCTCAGTGGAATCTCTTTATTTCACATAGACAGCCCTTGGCAGGGTTTCCTTTGCAGGGAATGTATGCTTTGTTCAGAAGGCATATAGATGATGGGGTCTAGTCTGCAGGGTTTCTGTAGGTGACCTCTCATCCTCTCTAAACCTATCTTCTTCTCTTGCAAACTTGGAGAGAACTTCAGCATCCAAAGTGCCTTCTCTTTAAGTGTAACTGCTCTATATTTAGAAATAGATCTTTTCCAGGAGAGGTTAATCACACTACTTAAGGCAAATTCACAATAGTTAAAATAGCCTATTAGGAATTCATTCAGGTGTGGCTCCTGTAAATTGACTTCCACATTTGCAAGGAAAAAAGAGGAATGTTTCATTCTATCATAGGATCTGCGTCCAAAAATCATGTTACATAGTAGAAAGAATTATAGTCAACTGAAAGCTGTCAAATCACAGAAAGAATCAATTGTAATTTTAAAAACTTGCTAAAAATGTAGATAGTAACTTCAGATAATCCTGAATATATATTTTGCTCAATTGGACCAGTATAATATGATTAGATTTCTGTTAGACTGTATGTTCCTTGAGGCTGAAAGACATATCTTGTTCAATTCTCATGTCTCCTTTTAGTATCTTACAAAATATAACTGTATCTTGTACATAGAACTTCGATTTGGAGTGAAATAGATATATGTATTTAGTTCTATGTTTTTATATTCAAAGGATATACGAAGAGTAAAATTTACAAGGAAAAACCATAGCTCTTTTAAGATGATGTGCTGTATTTGGACTGTGAGAAATAACAGGAAACTTATGCACAAGAGAATTGGGTTCCCATTCACTTTGCCATTAACTAGCCATGGGACTTTGATTTTTAACCTTCATCAACCTTAATTTATTTTAACTTTAAACTGAGGAGGCTGGAGCTAACTGCCTAATAGGTCTAAAATTGATCCTTTGACTATTTATTTTGCTCATATTCCAAGCTTAATTTTTACTTGTCTCATAGCTTAATTAAATGGAAGTGTGCTTCCATTACTAACTTTAGATATTAAATTTTATATCAACAACCAGTTTCCACTCCAATTTTCCCAGCCCAGGAAACCTCTGATTTCATTAAGTAGATCTATTCTGTCTATCTGGCTCTTAAGAGTTTTGAAAACTTTCTTTTGAGAACTTGTAAAAATAGGTCAGAGTTAAGACCCAAATGACTGTCCTTGTTATACCCAGTTGAAGTTTATGGTATTCTAATTACAGTGGGCCTGAACCTTTGGTGAGCTGGAGTAATTAAAGTTCGGTGGGAGCAAATCATTACTGATAAGAGATGAATTTGCTCTTCTGGGATGCTGATTAGAACAGTCAAAGAAGAAATTTACTTTATAGTGCCAGGAAAAGAGAAGGGAATTTTATTTCCAGAAAGTGACTTGTTCACACAGAATCAAGTTAGGCGATGTTTATTTTACTGTGATCATTTTGTGATCACTTAAGCCTTTCTGAATAATCCTGATTCCTGTTAGTGAGAGAGGGGAAGGCTGGTTTCAGGAGAGAAGAGAACAGGTCCAAACGAATGAGTGAAGATGAGAGAGAGAGAGAGAGAGAGAGAGAGAGAGAGAGAGAGAGAGAGATGCTGTGTGCTGTGTTCAAGGATCTCATGGGGTTACTCAGTGAGTGTGCTCATGGGATGCTCTGATGAAATTATAAAATGAAGCAGGGAGACCCTTCTGTTTCTTAGAACAAAAGATTCTATGGTTGAGGTAAGGATTACTTCTCTATTTGAAATATGGACAGCTATTGACAACTTTCCCTACATGCTGGGCTGCAGATACAGACTTCAGAAAGACGTGATGATTTGGGAGGTAATTCACTCTCAGTAGATATTCAGTCTTCTGAAGAAGCTACAGTCATATGTGAACTCAGGAAGGCAATTCCCCATTTGTTCTGGTAATACTGAAAGTGTCCTGACAATGTGGATGACCCAGGGCCAAGAAAAGGCCATTCCCCTGGGGAACTTAGTAAACACTCCACCAAACATGGCAACCACTGCTGCAGTCAACTCCTGCTACATAGGTGATTCTGTCCCATATCAAGAAGTAGAAAATTGAGGGACATACACAATGTGACTCACTTCTTGCTGAGTGTTTAACGTCTTCTTAGTATTAAAATGTTATTGTAGAACATTGAAGTGTGTTGACCAGTAGGGAGGTGGAGGGTAACTAATTTATGCCATCAGTGGGAGGGGTCCTTTCTGTTTAGGAGAGGCCCTCAAATCCGGTGCAGGGCAAATGCGCTGCAGTTCCAAGTCAGCCTAAGCCCAGGACTGTAGAAGTGAAGCCCACATCAGAAATGTGGAGCGTTGTAGCTAGGCTGGGATTAATTTCCTGCATATGGGGAGCTTGGAAGTTACACAACACTAGAATAAAAAATGGATGTCTAAATTTCAGAATAAAGAAGTGTCTTCCTTAGTGTTGCTGTGAGGATTTGATGCAAGTGAACACTACCTATGTGACAGTCAGAAGGCCTGAGTGCTGAGCAGTCAGAGCAGGTATCAGTCAGAGGGAGCTGCCACACAGTGTGCTCTTTAGCTGCTGTACTGTGGGGTAGTCCAGGGGTATCTGGGGTAAGGCTGGCCTGCGTGGCAGGGAGTTTTAGGGCATGGGAATAATAGCTGCTTATGAACTAGGGCACAGGAAATTCAATATGTTGCATAATGGTATAGAAATAGTCATAGGATTGAAATAGCTAAGTTAAAATACTTAGTGTGAAACCTGATAATTAATAGGTGCTCAATTAATAATCATTATCATTTCTACTATATTCCTTTTTTATTCATCCTTCTTTCTATCCTCATTCTTTTCCCCTCAACCTTCCTATTACATAATCTGAGAACAACTATGTGCCCTATAATTCAGAACATAAAACTTATCTTCAAGTTTGGATCATTCTTGAGAGTGATTCTCAAACTTTTATGAATCTTATTGTCCCAGTAATTTTTTCTTGTGCCCTATGTCAAAAGAAATACTTAACTGTGTTGTTTATTCAGTAGGTAGGTTCAAACAACTTAGTATTTATGTCCTAAAAACAACATTGCAAAAGGCAATCCACAGAAATCAAAGGACAAATATCACATTTTTATTTCATTTGTATTACAATTACATATTGATGAGATCTATCTATTTGTTTGAACACCTTACAACTCCTCAAACCCTAGATTCAGCTTAAGTACTGACTCTTCTTATTTCTCGCTATTTTTGTCATTTTTTCCCTCAGCATTGCCATCTTTCTAAAGCACAATCTGATGCCCCTGGAAGGAATATAGCATTATATAACCTATATTCAAATCTTGAACTTCCCTGCAAGGAGCTTTGAAGTGTTTGAGAAGTGTTACCCCAGAACCTTTGGACATTTAAAATAGCCATGGGCCCTGTGAATTTGCAGCAGTTTTTCATGGTGCCTTGGCACATAATTTGGGAACCACGGAACTGCACAGATAGATTTTTAGCAATAGTAAATACGAATAGCTGAGGTCAGCTGAAACCAAATGCAGTCACAATTCAAGAGAACAAGTGGGCATCCACTTATTTCATACGATTACGCCTTGACTCTAGGAGTCCTAGACAAATGGTGGTTTGGGCTGACTGCCAGTGAATCACAGCTTGCCCACACTTATCTAATTTGTTGATTTTGAACTTTCAAAAGAAATAAGAGCACCTTGAATGGAGAATCACAGATTTGACTCTCAGTCATCCAAATGGCCTTTATCTGCTTGCAGAAACTCAATTGTGCACTCAAAGGAATATGGTGCGTTGTGCTAGTTTTTTTAAAAATGGAATTAAGTGTGGATTATTGGATTAGTAAAGTTTATTCTCCACCACCCATTCCCCCCAACTGGATCTTTCTGTTTCATCATTGGATTTTTGGGATTCCATTTAGATTTGTATTTGGAGTGTGATGTTGCCTTATCTTTCATTTTAGAGGGCAGAGTATTGGGTTGTGGTAGAATGATGGAGTCTAGAAGAAGAAAGGATATAACCTACCACAGCTCTCTCTTTTTATTGATGAGAGACCAGGTGAATTACTCAAGAACTTTGCATTATGGAGTGAGCACGAATGGCACTGTAACCAGCTTCCTGTATCTCCTAGGCCAATCTCCTAGTTGATGGTCCTGTTCTGTTCAGTACCTGCTTAAAGGCTGTATGAGATTCCTCTTCTGTTCATGCCACTCAGAAACCTTGATAATGATAAATGACTTCTCAGGGGTCCTGAATCCTACATGGAAAGCAACATTTTGTCAGAACTTGTAACATCCCTTTAAAATGCTACCAGATTTCAAGGAGGTTCTTTTTAGTGTTTTTTTTTTTTTTTTTTGTGGTCCTTTTCTTAGACTTGCGGTTTTTAATGTATTTAGAATCACAAGCCTGTATTAATGACAAAGAAAGGACTTGTCCTTTTGAAAAATGTGCATGTACACACATAAAACAGCACACCTGTAGGGGCTCCTGGGCCCTTGGAACGCCTGTCATTTCTTGAAAAGAATGTTTGCTTAATCTATGGTAGACAGCTTTTAGTGTTATTTACCTTAAAATAATTGTTTCATTCTGCTATTCTTGTTAACACATGTAAATCTTAGGTCTGTTTAGCCTTTGGCTTGCTTTTTGGATCTTTTCCCAATAAAAAGAAGAGTAAAGAATATTAATAGTTTGTTTTCAGATTATTACAAGTCATAATCAAAATTTAATTTGAAATGAGGGATATTTTTTCAGTGATATTCAAATTGAGATGTTTTTATAAAAGGATGGGCCCATAAAAATAGATTGCCCTACCCAATTCCAACCATGGCCCCATCTCAAGATTCTGATCTGGGAAGTATTTTTAATATTTGGATGCAACTGATGCATGAGCTTTTGAAAATCCAAGGTTCTTTTTTTTTTCTTTCAGGAAGTGCAACCTGGAGACTTACAGGTGCCAAAATTCGTGGCATATCTAGGAATTTATTGTAATTCTCCTGGCTCCCTGAACCAAATGTATTTTGCTTTAAGAACCATTTTTATTAGGAAATATTACTACTGTGTACAATTTTCTAGAGAGAAGTAAAAAAGCCCTAAAATAAGCTTGGTCAAATATTGACATGTTTTCATAGGTGCTTATGATTACAAAAAGTATATATCCACCATATTTATTTTTTATTTCTCATCTTTGTTTCTTAATTCCAGTAACTTCTTTCTTTATTAATTTGTTTTTTCCTGGTAATATTTTGAATTTTATTTCTTGTTAGACATCCTTTGAGTTTTGGTACCTCTAAACTGTAGGAATACATTTAGTGTTTTTTTCAGTCTACTGTACTTTTTTTATATCCATCTTCATTTTTTTGTGAATATTGTAGCACTGAACCTTACTGCTATGATGTTTCCCTTCTTTAAGACCTTTTGCAATGATCATATTTTGAACCATTACTCAGTCCTCTTTGTTTTGCATTCTCCTTGTTTGTTCCCTTTCTTTCTCCCTTTCTTTCATTTGAATATTTCCCTTAATTTAAAAAACATAAAGATATGTAGCACAAAGTCTAAAGTTATTCGATATTTCCACCTTTTCTTAAAACATATGTATGCACCTTTGCCAGTAGAATGCTGCTCAGTGTTTATCAACTCTCTGGAGGAGCCAAAAACCTGGAATTCACAGCATTTACTGATTTCCCTGGTGTAAATATTCCCATTATGGCTGATTCCAAACTGTAACCATGATATCACTGAAAATAGAGTTGGCACATCATGCCCAATAGTGTATCAGCATAAGTATTCCAAATTAACCTCGAGAACATAGGAAATGGTTAAGTGTAGCAAAATAAATAGGAAATGGATTTTGAGTATTTATTTGATTTTAGTTTATTTCATTGTAGATTTATGTAATTTGACTTTTTAATAATGGCTGTTTTTAGTAAGTGGCTTGAAAAATTCCTAAAATTTTGATAGCTAGCTTTTAGAACTAGTTCAAGAATGTCACTGATACCATGCCTTAAGCAGTCACTGAATACCCCAAGAACACACAGTAATTCTCATCATTACAGAAGTTATTGACTTGCTTTATTTTAGATCTGTGCACATACAAATATTACTTTCAGGTAATCATTGATTACATTTATTGATATAATTCATCAACTCCTAGTCTTACCACTGTTCTGTAAATCTATAGCTTCCTTCTGTATTCACATGTCATTTTCCTGAAGTACATTCCTTAATAAATCTTTTAGTGACAGGTGTCTTAAAATGATTCTATTCTGTCTTTCCTCTTGACTTATCTAGGTAAAAACTGTTAAATTGACCATAATTTTCTCTGAACAATCCTGAAATGTTTTTTCATTCTTTTCTGGCACTTATTGTCACTACTGACAAGTTATCAGTATAATTATCGTGGTACTTTTTTTCTATCTTGTTTTTAGCTTTTAAATTTTTCCTGTCTCATATCTGCAGTGTTTTTCAATTTTTTAAAAATCATCTGTTGGCCTAATTTATCTCTATTTATCTCTATTTGTTCTGAGAAGTAATCCATAGAAGTACTCAGGTCTGTTATCATTTCCTCACTTCAGAAAAACTCAGAGTTAATATTTTTACAACTTATATTTCATCATCAATTTTTCCACGTTCTTTTCATTTTCTGCAGGACTTATTAGATACAAAGTCGATCTTTTCACTCTGTTCGCCATGTCTTGTATCTGATATTTCGTATAAGAAATAAAATAAGCTCAAACTAACCCCCACCCCCTAAAAATCCAAACTCTTTTCTCTACATGCTTCATTCTGAGTAAAGTCCTTAGTTCTACTTTCCACTTCTTTCTTCAACTATTTTCAGTCTAGAGTTTACAATGCTATTTATATTTTTCACTAAACTGTTTCTTGTTTTGCAGACTTCTAATTGGTTCTTTTTCTTATCTATCCATCTTTATCTTAGCTCTCTTTCTTTTTAAAAGAATTTCAAATTTCTAATTGATGTTATTTTTTTCATTTATCTCTGAGGATTTTCGACATAGTAACTTTGAAATTTTTACCAAACTGCCCTTAGAAGATGATTACTTTGAAAAACTTTAGTGGCTTTCTCTGCACTATATTTGTCAATGTGCATTGTAATTTTCACTTATAACTCATTGTGGGCGGAATGATTTGTTTTTGTTGTTCTTCTAAGGTTTTTTTTTTTGTCCTTCTGTGAGTTTTCCTTCTTTCTTGTTTTGTTAGTGACTGCTGCTTCCTGACCATGTGACTCTAACCTCTATTCCTTTCCTACCCAGGCCTTCTGATCTTCAGTGACATTGGGTGTCTCATTTTTCCACTCAACCAATGGATGACTTGATTCAATTCTTGACCATGGCTGCCAGCAATATACTTTTTGATTGTGTTTTGCTTTGTTTTGTTTTACACAGCTGACTAGCTCGTTTCTTTTCCTAGCTCCAAGCAGGAAAGCAAGACTGGTTTTCCTTCTCACATTACCCTTCTCAATAACCTATGAGCTCTTTAATTATGAGCAGGAGTGGAAATCTCAAATACTGTTGTTGCTTTCAGACTAGAAACCCAGTAGATATAGAGCTTCAACTGCATACACAGTTTTGCATTATTGTTCTTTTTATGAACCAAAGAGTTTGAACCTTGCTTCTCTGGCCAATCGTATCTTTCAACTTCTTCATTTCCATATTATCCATCGTTTGTAGAAGAGGGGGATTGCAAGCAGATGTGCCATTTTACCATCGTCTCTCTGCTTTCAGAGGGTTAAATCCAATGTAGGCAAAATTCAGACTGATATTTCTGCGTACATTTTTATGTTAGGAAGATTTATTTTATGTTTTTATAGAAATGTGGTCTTTCTGTTACTCAAAATAATATTTAAGCCTTATTACAATGTCACATGGACCTTTCTATTTTAAGTGAAGATTTAGATAAGAAACACTGTAGGTGGCTTCAAGATAATATGCCATGTATGCAACTGTATCCTGGGTTGTTGTCTTCTCTGTTATTTTCCACTAAGTCTGAAGTTTTATGAAAGATTATGTACACATTCAACATAGCATTGGCTAGAACACATATTATTGGTTACTTTTGTTCACAGCTGATATATTGCCTAAAGCAAGTAAGTAATGTCTCATAGCATAATATCTACTTATTTATGTTGCCTCGACCACTTTGCCTGCTGACATTTTTAATAGAGACATTTTTAAATGTACACTTTCCATACATTTCACAAATTCAGAGAAACTTCAATGTTAAGTATTTTTAATAGACCCCTCTCTGTATCATTGTTTTTAGACCCAGATCGAACTGCACTTTTCCCCCTTGTTTCTTTTGCTTAAAAGAGCACACATAAATCAAAATGAATAACTACTGCCCACACAAGAAATAATAAAAAATAAACAAAAGCATCCCATTATATTATATCATGCTATGCACTTACAGTATAATCATTTGTGAATTTTCTATGCATGAAACTCTAGAAGTGATGTAACAGAAATGTTAAAGCATTATCTAGATGTAATAGTGAATGCAATATTACTCTGAATTTCAAAAACAGAAAACTATCTTTCAACATTCTCAGAAAACACCAAAAGATTTAGTTATCTTACAGCTAGACCATAAATATATGGCCTCCCAAATGGAAGATTAGAAGAAGCAACTTACTGCTCCTGTGGGACAGTGACCAAATGTGTTACATTTGAGAGGGCACAATACCACCTTACATTGGATGTTTGTGTGTGTGTGTGTAGGGGGTGGGGTAGGTGAAGTTTTCTTCCTGAAAAGGGTTAATGTGTTTAAATGGAGCAAAACAGATATTTGTGTCATGAAGCAGAGTGAAGGCATCTGGGATTTGGCTCTTGGTATATTACAATTCCATGGCGCTGGAATTCTTGAGGGTTGATGCTCTCGCACTATGACATACTGCTCTGCAAATCTGCAGGCACTTCCACCATTGTTCTTGGATCCATTCTTCACGTGGTTCACATCCACTAACTACCTGCATCATAACCACCGTAACAGGCTTGCAATACTTAGCCCATATAAGAAGCCTCCAGGCCCCAGTACATTGTGTCTTTCTATTGCTCTTATTTTAATCTCAGGAGCATTTCCCCCTACTTACTACTGCACTTTAAACATCAAGAGGGAAGAGATTGAAACACTGAACTTTAATTAATTTAATTAATTAAATGTAGCCCAGGCTGCCTTCTAACTCAAGGCAATTGTCCTGTGTGAATTTCCCAAGTGCTTGGATTATAGGCATGCACTACCACACCTGGCTTGAAATTCTCCATATGTGATACCTTGAATACATGCTAAGCATATTTGTGAATGAATATATTCACTATTTCTCTGGTGGATTTTTTAAAAAACCCTAGATTTTCTATTATATTTGTGGTTTTCACTTGAATCCTAACATACTATAGTGTCCCTGTTTATTATTGGTCAAAATCTCAGTGACATCACATAAAAAAATGTGATTTGTTTTTTGAATGAAGTCATTCAAGACTGCAACTGTTCCATCACACAGCTCTGTTTTCTTCTAGAGCTTCATTATATTCTATATTCAGTCAGTGTATGGAAAATGAGGAAGAGAGTGGAAGTCTGAAGTTGCACATACGTCTTCACTAATATTTTCTTGGCCAGAACTCAGTCCAATGAGTTCAGTATAATTGGAAATAAGACTTGGAAATGTTGTTTAATTATGTGCCAGAAGAAAGGAAAATGAAGCTTGGTTTACTAAGGCTTGCACCTGCCACACTCTGTAGGATCTACTTGCACCTGTCTTACAATAGTTTCTATACAGCAAATGATTACTATTATTGTTATTATTATGATAGATTGGGTATTAACTACTTATGATTTAATTGTCAACACATTCCTATGTTTTTAATGACCAGAAGCTGACAGAATATTTGATTGATAGATGTATTTTTTAAATATAATTTGAGAAGTAATATTGTATCTTGATAACAGAAATAAGACATAGTCCTGAAAAACAATTGCAATGCAGAAAAACTAATTTTTAAGGAGTAGATAAAATTACCCAACCCAGTCCATACCATAGCAAGTAAGATTTGTTTATTGTTTTCTTTTCTCTAATTTTAGTAAAATGGGTGTGTATAAGTCTCTCACAATAGAAATCATTTTAGGGAAGTAACATCATTTCTATTTCATTAAATGCAACTTTTTTATTGGCTCCCTTTCTTCTCCCTCACTAATCTTTCCAGTACTAAGTGGTCTGGGATGTATTCTTTTAAGTGAAACAAACCAAAGTAGGCACAATTAACTTCCAAAAACTAGAGGCAATTCAAAGTTTTTTCCTTTTTAATTGTAGGCAAGTTTGCTTTAGCAATTCCTATGAAATGACCAATTTAGCACTTGCTTGAAAGTGGATTTAAATATGAATTTCAATATAAAAATGAATATTCCTTGAGTTTTGTATATGATAAATAGGAAACTGAATTTTCCTTTGAAGACTCATTTCTTCTTTCCCAATGAAAGGAACCATTATTTTTAAAATAAAATATGTGCTTCCAGTTTTCAAGTGTGCTCTGATTCCCTTGTTCCAAGTAGTCCAGTGAAATGATTCATCCAAATCTGAGATATGGACATATTATACAATATGAAGTATGATTTTTTTAAACTCACATCTACTGCCAAGAACTTTATAAGTAAAGATTTAGGAGGGCAGGTTCGAAGACTGACTGACTTCCTCGAGTTTCTCCTACTCCTGAAAGATTATTGTATCAAAAGTCAGTATTTCATTGCCCCCTATATCCATAAAGAAAATTAAAATCATATGCTGCACAGCAAGCTTGAACCATTCAGAATGCTCATAAACATATTGAAAGCCAAAATTACAGCTGTTCCACGACTCTCGGTACCGCGTGCAGCTCTGGATGTGGTGCTTGCGTTGCTGCATACACAGTGCAACAGTAATTACTGTACTTTAAACACCACGTTATTGCATACCAGCATTCTTCGGTGGTGAGACAGCAATCTGGTGACAAAGAGGCCCTCTTGTACCACGAAACTCCTTCACATGGAAAACAGAGTACCCTAAATGTTCTACAAGACTTGGTCTTTGTTAGGGAGGAGACAACCAGTTGTCTCAAATATATAACCAAAGAAAATGTTTCTCGGAACACTCACAGTGTTGCAATGCATAGGCATCTTTTTCTTCCTATACTTTTGATGCAATTTCAAATTTGAGATTCAATCGATTGTGTATCAGTTCAGCTAAAGATCTAACTGGTTCCACCAGGAGTTCCCAGCTCTGGTGAGCACCTTCTTCTATCACTGTGCTCTGAAATAGGGATGAATCAACAATCAAATATGAACTTTAATTAACTTCCACTAGAACAGAACATATGTTATACAAAGATGTAGGAAGTGTGAAATCCTTCGCTAAATGGAAATTTCCCTGAATCCGACACAGCGGGAGCAGATTTATTACTTTATCCTCATTATTATTATTTTATATTTTTAGTGTCACTCTTACTCCCACTCTCATAGTTTGAGATAATTAAGTTAACAAGTCTCCAGTGAGGAAGACAAAATATATATTGAGCTGATCATGGACCTCATGAAATGCTATGACACTGGCATCAAGGAGGTACATATCATGAGTTTAGGGTGTACTGTCTACTTAATCCTGGCTCTTTTTATTACATTCTATGGAGGAAAATGTCTAGGGTAAAAGGAGCCTATAAAGTCTGTCAGGGCTCCCCTCAAAGAAAGGTAAATTGAATGTCTAGCCCTGCTAGTTGGACCATTTATACATACATTAAAACTCGGCAGCTCACAATTTAACAGTTTGGGCTAAGGACCAGCTTATAGTCATGTTCTTGCAAGGATGCCTCTTATCTTACATCCCAGCTCGGCATAAAAAAAAGAAATAAATTTCTGTGTCTTCTAAATGGATAGATTAGATGTTACCCATTAGGAATTCTGTTGCTTTAGAAAGTAAAATAAACAGAGATTATTTATTTAAATGTCCGTTTGTATTCTCAAGAAGAGTTCTAAGGACCAACACTGCTGAAAGCTTTTGCCAAACAGCTTCTAGCCATACTTCTAAGGAGCCTCAGAAGAAACAAAGTAAGGGCCTAGTGTTTCAATAGCAGAGGCATCAGCCAGGGTCCCGGAATATGCTGAAGACTAACTTTGGACTTTTCTCTTTGGCCCATAGAGTCAGTGCTCATCCCCTCAATATCATTCCTAGAAAGAGTCCAATACTTTGTCTTTAAGTAGAGGAAACTCATCTCTGGGCAATTTGGGCTTCTTTTATAAAAATAGAAGAAGGAGAGATGCTTGACAAAGTAATGAGGTCGGAAGAACAGAATCTCCCTCCAACGCTACTTCTGTACCATGTCTTCTCCATGTCTCCTCTCCTTGGGAACCTAAGAATAAATGCACAACTTCACTGAGGACAGTTTGAAAATCACTGGCTCAAGATGACTCAGAACCTTGGGACTCAGTTTCCCTAACCCACTGAGAAGTCCCTTTGCTCTCTAGTTCGTGTAATGGGAAACCCATGTCTGAATGCACTAGATATTGTATAATATAGATTCCAGTAAAGCAGTAAAATTTATGTTTATATACAACAATAGCTAGCAACACACATATACTTCCAAATATGGGATGGAAAACTATGAATACACATATGTGTATGTTTACAAGATCAGAGTTATGCTTATGCAGAATAAGTAGATGTTTATGTTGTGTGATTGGAAAAAAACTCCTTCAGACAAAATATACTTCCCACGGGCTCAGTTACATGTGCAGTGTCTCCCATTACTCATTTCTTTGGGGAATAGCAATGGTAGGAAAAGAAACAGCAGCTGGGGGATGCCTATATCTGCCATTATTGGTCACGCAATCCTCCAGGAAGTGAGAGCGCAGGCTACAGTATGCTACCGGACAGAGCAGGTTCAGAGCAGACAGGAAATGTGGAGAACTTGGGTTGGGGGAGCACTGCTTACACAGGATTTTAAAGGGAGAGGTTTTGACCAAGCGCCTCATGGCAGAAGTTTACCCAAGATAATTCTACATTTAAAAATCTGAAGTATACAGGAAAGAGGGCAGAGGTCTGAGGGAATCTTTGTTGCTTTTGCAATTTGTTTTTTTCTACTTACAGTAAGGGTTTGTGTGGCATATCTTGTGTGTCAAATTAGTCACCAACTGACATTTGTATGTGGAAGATAGTGAAAGGGAAAGGGATTGTGATGAGAGACATACTAAAAAATTTCCAAGTGTTTGGAACTGGTTCCTATGCATCATTTGACTTTTACATTTCTTGCTGGACTGCCTAGATTCTCTTTTTTAAAAAATGAATTTGAGTGAAATCTTCCCCCATATAGTTGACTGTTGTACCTAGAAATGTACTGAAATGATTGATTCCTATATCCACCTTGTGTATGAAGGCACTGTGTTTTCTCTAATACTGGAACAAGAAGTAGTAAAGAAGAAAGCTATACAAGCTCAAAATGGTCCCTTCTGTGCCTAGTGGGCAGAACGTAGCTATTCTAGTGTTAGCAGTGGAGATAACAAAAGTGAAAGAAAACACCTGCTCCAGGTCATATGCATTTCATCTGCATCCTAAAAATGTGACTTTTCCATGTGAATTCATAAGAGATGAAGAGAGAAATATATAAATAAATAAACTTAAAATAAAGCCAGATGAGGAAGAAGCCTAAAATGATAAATTGCCAAGTTTTAAATGGCCATTAAACTGGAGCAAGTCAAATGGCTACCAAATGGAGTTTCATTTCTCATTTTATTTATAAACATTCATATAAAATTGCAAAGAGAAAGAAGGGAAAATCCTTGAACTCCCGTGAAAGACATTTTGTGCCTCGTATGTTGAATTACTATTAAGTATTCACCTGTCTTAAATGGGCTCTTTCTCCAGCCTCTGCATCATACATCTTAATGTCAGTAACATCTGCAACTGAATGGTAATGTGGATCAGTGAAGATAATCACCAGTTAATAAGGGCTTCAATCGTGCTTTGGCTAGTGTATACCCTTTAATGTATTTCTTTGGATAATTTGCCAGTTCAATTTTATTAAATGTGTATGCTTGATCAAAAAGTGCTTGTGTATGAAATTAGCTGTGAATCTGAATTTTTAGAAATTACTATCTCCATGGTCACTTTGCTTCCTGCAGGCCCTACCTTTTAGCTTTCTTTTGAGGTTAGATTACAGAAATAATCCTTGAAAATCATTTGAAAATCATTCTAAGTTTCGGCTTTGAGCACCTGGGTGGTGAGAGTGTAACCTGGCTCTTTTTCACTAAGTCTGGGCTCCCCACAGATGAGAAGTGGAAAACTCATGTTCGTTTCTCCATTGATAAATCTCAAGTGCATTGGGTCTTGTGGGGACACTTTGACCTTTAGTATTTCTGTTTTTGTTGCTTTTTATTTATTTTGCTGCAGAATGTGATTGGTCATGAAAAACAACCCAGAGGCAATGCGGTGGGTAGTGTAGAGAAGGCGGAGGAGTGACCTGGTTTTGATTAGTTAATTCAGATTAGGGAGTAAATTTTCATTTCACAGCTGCTGTTCAGGTTCAGTGGCACTACCAATTTTTCCATTTCAAGTTCCCATATATAAAGCTGAGCGTTTCCTCTGCTAGAACCCGTTTTTAATGTTCCTCTTTGGCAGAAGCTTTGACTTTCCCCCATGATTTTCAGTAGCCTTCCTCCCCCATACAGCTTTGCCAGAGCTACTCGGTGGCGAGCTTCAAATCTCCTGTAATTCCAGTCCTAGCAGGCCCTTAAAAACGTAGCAATGCACAGATGTGCAGTGAAAATTTTAAAATGTGCACTTTCTTTCAGGAATATGAACACTGAATATCACATAAACCCCTGATGTTCCCCTTGCCACCTTCCAGAACTTAGCTAACCCTTCCTTCTGTGTTTATAGTTGTGGTTCTTAGGTGCGTGGTCGGCCCCAGCTTTTCGTTCTTGTGCTTTCCCATCTCTTTCCTCCTATGCCAAATAGCTTACTGGTTTTATGATGTGGGCAGAGACTGATGAGGGAGTAGTTTGAGTCCACAGACTCTATTTTCAGTCACGGCC
>PVJX010015988.1:0-15000 GCA_004027295.1 Dolichotis patagonum | reverse complement strand
CATGTTTGAAATCAATTATCTTTGTATCTAAGCTGCTTTTTGTCTTTTTTTAAGAGTCCAAACTCCTTCAGACTAGGGTCTCAGTCTCTGTGTGATTACAAGACATCCTGACTATCACTACATTATGCTTAAAACAAACTAGCTAAAAACTATTGATTTCCGAACATGGAGCTCATTCATGATGATGTCTAAGTGCTGTGGATTTGGAGAAAAGATTTGTGAAGAGGGCCCTGGGTGGTAGTGAAATGCAGGGGCATAATGTAGAGGCTCTGGTGAGAACTGTTGCCTTGGACAATGAAACACTGGCTCCTCCTCAGTGTTTATGAGCATCGCAGGCACAGATTAAGTTTCTGAGTTAAACAATTGGGGTGTCTTTATGTAACAAATTAGAGATCATCACCCAGATATACATTTCATTTAAAATGTGGAAGATATACCTGATTTATTCACACAGGCTTCTCCCACTACTGCACAAGTATAAACCAGACAAGAACTAGTGATCTGAAATAGCAACTTGGAATTTTGGTCCCAGCAATCTCTCTAGAACCAAATCCTAGATTGATAAAAGCGTCAGTAAATAGGAGGACCTGATCACAATACAGAGTCTGAGATTGACTTCTGTGGGTTGTGGCTCAGAGCTGAAAGTCAATGATAATAATTGAGTCAGTTTATCTTAAGGATCAGGGATAATCAACCTAAAAGACAAAAGGAGTTGCTTTTTTCATTTATCAACCTGATCTCAGAACCAGGAGACACAACTACTTAGGGTTTCTGTGTGAGGCAACTCCAGAAGAAAATGTAGCACTTTTACACTCACAAATCCTGAGGAAAAGTGCATGTTGAGTGAACTTTCCACAGTTAAAATGGGTAGATTTAACACCACCGAGGGGGGTGAATACAATCAAGTGAAAATAGAATGCATCTTGGCGATGCTTTTTGGCCATAGCCACTGGTCAGGCAGCAGCTGTGGTCTTTATGTTACTAGCAAAGGCTTTGAAACCTCGCCTGGATCATCTCCCACCCTCGTGGCTCCCTGAGCAATGCCGATAACAACTAGCCAAACAACTGCTGCTGCTGCTGCTGAAATTACCTCTTTGGTCTCACACAGAGCCATACTGGATCCATGGATAGCTGCCAGCATGTCAGCAGAGATGGCGAGTTAGGGACTGAATGCATCCTATTGTATACTGAGGTTGCATTGTTCCACGGGAGACCTTTCAGTAGGGAGGATATCTCCTGATATCATATGAGGTATTGGCAAATGCTGGACAGTTTCATCTTGAAGTGAGACCTTAGAAGTTACCTTTTGTGCTATAGGAGTTTTCTGACTTGTGACAGCTAAAGCTGCTGATACGGAGAACTCAGCTGTGGTCACTATATATGCACACATACAATGTTCCAGTCTAGGATTATGGGAAGCTACACAGGCAAAGTACAGGTCTATGGTGTCTAACTCATAATGGGATTACTTTTTACATGATCTTTTCATGATAGTGGAAAATAAATCTCTTTCATGTGCTTTGGCACGACAGTCAATACATTGCTCTATTACTGAAGTTAAAAAGAACAAAACTCTTTTCAGAAACAGAAGGTTTATTTTTTCAAGCATTGAGGACTATGGAATTGAGCTCAAAGGATGTAGCTTTCTTTGGTGAGTGTTCACATCTTTTGTTGATACACTGCTGCTCCAGCACAGGAAGAAGAAGCAGCATGCTCAGGGAACGCAGTCCAGAGTTGCAGGGGTACCGGGGCAGGTCACTGAGAAAGCTGAACACAACTACCAAAGATTGCTAATGTTTATTGAGTATTTGCTTTTTGCTAGGCATGGTTCCATGATCTTATGTGCATGACCTCATTTATTTCACTCAACCACTTTCAAGTAGTTACTGTTACTTCTGCATATTTCTCAGATAAATAAACCAATGGTTAGAAGGAAATTGCCTCAGGTTGCTTAGCTGATGAATTACAAAGCTGACTGTGGACTCAAGTTTTTCACTTGGAGTGACTGGGTAATGAAGAGACCACATTGAAGGCTAGAGCTATAGGGAACTGATGGCATCAAAGTCTAGAAAAGTATTTCTCTACATAAGTCTTCCAAAGGTAGAAAGACTTGTAATAGCCACATACCTCCTATTTCCACAACTTAAGATGCAAAGTAAGGGTTTTACACTGCCTCCCCTCTGTGAGATAACTATAATGGTGAAAATGGTTGGTGCATTTTTTATACTTTCTCTACAGGTAGCTTTAATTCTTAAACAACATATTTGGTGAGAATTTCTGTGGAGGACCGAAAGAACGAGAGGGAAAGTGGAAATCATATAGCTTATCTCCTATTGGGAGTATGTTGTGTTGTGCAGTGTGAAGCCATTTTACAGATTTTTGGTGCTTTTCCAAGACTGTATGAAAGGTCTCAGATATTTTTAGGGAATTCTGTACCATGAATGTACAAACCAGGTCTTGAATCACTTGCCCTTTTCCATAATGGGGAACATAATCTAATTTGTCCTCTTGTCTGCACATGTAATTGTCAGAATGGCTGATTTTCTTTGATCCTTTATTTTCCGGCATTTGGAAAATGTCCCCCAAGAAGTTAAAATCATCATCTTCGCTGGGGCTCTGTGGCAGCTGCCTGCCTGGTGGCTTGTGGTAGTTCCGTGAAACGTGTGGGCAGAGGAACAGAAGGGCTGAGGAAGGAATAGAGTGACTGGAATAGCATTCGCCGGCAGAATGTTTGCAGCTGAAGGTGGAGCATATTCAGAGGACACTGTGAGGAATATTTTAAAATCGCAGGTGCACTTCTGCGCCCTGCAATTTTAAGGCACATGGTGAACAAAATATGTATAACTTTTCACAGAGCAACTACTGGTTTCCTTGCTTCTAAGATGGAGTCCTTATGGCTCTCAGCAGCAGACGAGAGATGAACTGTGGCCGTTTCTTCCAGGAATGAATCATTGAAGGCAACTGTTTCCCTAGCACTTGACAGGGAGTCTGCAGAAACTCAAGAAAGGTTCTCGGAAGAAATAAATAAACAGAAATATGCTGTTTTTCCACTTGAGGCCACACCGGTGTGTGCGAATGTTCACATGTGTCTGTGAGTGCCACTGCACTTACCTGGCCTGGTGCTGAAGACGACTGCTTGGCAGGCGTGGATTCTTTGCTGCCTTCAGAGGTGAACAGAAGGCACGACCTGTGCCCACACTGCTTCTCACTCACTTCCCAAAACCTGACGTGCTACCTGAGGAATGTTATTTAAAGGAACAAAAGGGAACGAGAAGGAACATTCCAAAAAAGATGGTTCAAAGTTCTACAGTTGTATAAAACATCAATAAACTTTTTTGACTACTTATCCCAAACTATGTATATTTATTGATTTATAAATTATATATGTACTATTCCATGAATATGTTAATACATAATAGAACATATGCAAATATTTTGACTGGAGGAGAGAACGCTGAAATGAAATATCTTTAGTAATAGCACAAAGCCTTTTGCTTTCACAAAAATTATTTTTATGATTGTGATTACTTGTAATTCAAAAACGTTTTTGTCTTGGTTTAGTACTTCGTGATGTGACTTCTGGCTTTAAATTCAGCATAATTTAAAAATTTTTTTTAATGGCTGTTGCAGCAAAAAGAATGCTTTATCAATGTACAGCTTTGATGCAGAAAGGCTGTTGTATACTAGTTTGTGATATTCAGAGCAGAATCTCCTGTCACTATACAGTATTGTCCCTAACAAACGAATGTCTGTCTTTCCTAATGTTAATCAGTACTTCAAAGCCAATTAGAAGATATACATTCTAATAATCTTAGCAAATGAATTGAAATTCCTATGAGAGTTTTGATATATAGGATTTTTAAAAACCAGATTATAATATCTGTTTTTATAATAAGAGGTGTGAAGATATAAGAGCTATTTTTTAAAAAGTGGCAGACATACCATTTTCAGTATTAAAATCATAACACAATGAGAATGATTCTTAGCACCAATTTTTAAACATTCTTTCTCTAGTTCTGAGTTTTTGTTTAAAATACACAGTTCTTCTCATCTATAATTAAAATACTGAGTTAAGCCTCAAAGACCAGAAAAAGTCATCAAGTTTACCCTGTTTGTTTTTAGCTAAAGAAAAATGCAACCTGATGAGTATATGGAAGAGTCATAAGATTTTCAGTGTAGTTCTTGAGATAACCAGAATCCCGTGTGTGCTACAAAACCTTTATACAGGCCATTTCTCCAATAATTTAAAATATTTTACTATTTTGTACACATTATAATTGTTGTTAATCCTGTGGGACTTTGACACTTTAGCTTCAACTTCTTTTCTTATGAGTGATGCCAATGAAGAGGTATTGTTACCATAAAAATGTTTAAATTTTTCATCCGCTTTGTAAGTTTTCATTTAATTAATACAACATAACATAACACACCAGTTTACTTAAGTAAGCCTAAGCAAATTGCTCAATGGCACCAAAAACTTTAAGCAGTTTGATGACCTGAGAGGACCTTTGTCAATCATTCTACACTAAAGATTTCCTGTTCTTTTCTCAGGTCATTTCATATAACTTATGTGACACATGACTACTTGGCAAGGCAGATTAGGGAAGATGCCAGGGTCCATATATATTAAATATTAGGGAATACTTAAATGTTTATACATGAAAAGTATACATGAGTAGAAGAATTAATATTTTCCTTCACTACTTGAGCATATAACCTTATGCATCCTAGATTAGAAACTACCTTTAGTACATTGATCCCTGTTGCAAAGTGAATCTTCCTGGGTGATGGAAGTCCTTGAAGTAATTATCACACTTGGGATAAATTCAAGTTTTTGAAAACAAATTTTGATAGGGTAAGAAGATGAGGGAAGACAATAGCTTTATCTCTTGGTGATTGTGCATGATTATTGGAATTCAAGGAGACCCAAAGGAAAACTTATCATGGAGGATAGAATACAAAATTCTGAGATTTTGCAGATCACATCTTTCTTCATGCAATTGTGAGAATTTGGAACTGCAATGCAGGGCAACATCACACTGCAGCTGTTCTCTTCTTCAGGTCTGAGCCCAGATGTGTGCTGAGCTCACCAGAAAGTGAGGTGCTGGACCAAGGCATGGCCAGTCTTCAACCTGGAGCCAGGACATGACTGCCAGCCATAGCTAAGGTGTTTGGTCAAAGCACAGGTGGTTTGGATCCGAAGTATGTCGTCATCCCATGGATGGTTGGTTGCCATCCCTTGGATTTTAATATAGCTTGGCATCCATTCTGAGGTCTAGCATTTAAGACTTCAAATAGAATTTCCGGACTGTTCCGTTTTCCAGTAGGGGAGGCCAACGTGGCAGTTTAGTTTAAATGTACTACAGAAATGTTCCATGCTGATTGGTAGCAAAAGCAGTGTCTTCAAAGACTATAAATATTCTCATGAAAGTTACTTGGTATTGGTATCTTTCTTCCTGTTATTCTATTTTGAGCCTGGGAGCAGAAGGAAGGGATTCTATTTTATCCACCGCATTATTTGAATTTCTGTGCCGGTGTCACCATTACCTCAACTTTGATTTACTTACAGCTTTCTCACACAGCATTCATTTCTTGCTGAAGGGCCACCACCAGACACAAGACATCACTACTAGTCATTGACGTCCTTATGGTACTGACCATTGCAAATGATCACCATCAGATAATGTCATTTTATCACTATGTATATTTGATATGGAGAGGAACAAGGTGAGAATTTTATAATATGCTTTGGATCATACATGTCTCTTGACATCTATCTTTGCTTCTCTGGAGAAGACGTGTCCTCCTTCTCTAAGTAAGAACACATCTATGTTCTGGAAATCCTGAATGCCTTACTAGCTTGTGTCCTATCCCGTGCGATGAAAAAATGTCACATGTAAGATAGAGCTTGTATCCATTTGTGCTGAATCTGATCCTGATGGATGTAAACTTATTATAGGAATGCACTCACCATGCTTGGAGGCTTTGCTGTTAACAATTTTCTGTATCTCATTTTTCTGCCATGAGTGTTATTTCAGAGACTTCAGATTAAATGATGAAGGACCCAGAAAAATTCCTACCCCAAGTATCCCCCAAACTTCCACACTTTCAGATGAATTTAACTCATTGGTGAAAGTGAGTAATGAGAATAAATAGTACATTATAAAATTAGCATCTTTGAAGTAATACTGGTAAGTCACTCTGTCTACAATGACCTTCTGTCAATGAAAAGGAGCCCATGATTCATAGAAATAAATTCTATAAAATGTCATTAACTGGAGGATGGCTGGTATCAATGGAAATTCTGGTTTATGGGACTTTACATATATACCTGTGGCTTATAAATATGGCAGCATTGTGCTTATAAAAAATGTAGACATGCAGAAAATTCAACCATTAAAACTAGATTCTGGGATTCAGGATAACTTGGGCAAGTTCTTATTCTCAATGTAGAAACCAGCTTCTAGAAAGCACACATAATATATTTCATAAGAGAACACATACTGTTCACAGAACCTCATCCGGACCACTGTGAATAAAATAAATCACTTTATTAGAAACACTGGGGACATTCTGATAGCAGATAATGAAGAGCAATGAAAAGAGAAAGACGAAGAACTATTAGCCGGTATAAGTATGATAATTCGATGTGATTTAATAAAACAAAAAGTGGTCCCCTAAGGCATATACAGTTATTTTCATGATGGTGATTTTCAAAAACTAATGGGTTAAATTATACTCAGTGCACTTTGCTTGACAAGGCAGGTGATTATGCAATATGCTTTTTCTAAATTCTTTCTCAAAGGATTAAATAATGGTAATGTTTTGAGAATTTACTATGAAGCAAACATTGATCATAGGTTTTAAAAAATATATTCTCATTAAATCTTCAGAACACTGTTATGAAGAGTTACTATTACTATTCCCATTTTACAGATGAGGAAGCTCAGGCAGAAGAGACATCAACTTGTCCACAGGGAAGCCAGAGGTAGACGCAGCTTTCGTACTCATTTTTAATCACTGTGCCATACCTCCACAATTTAAATAAGTATTGCGGCCTAAAATAAAAACCTCAGTTGTCTGAAAATTTTACTTGTATGAATTCCTGATAATGCTGTGTAAATGAGACATTATGCGTACATTAAAGGAACTTTAATTACAACAAGGCTCCAATTACGTTACCTAGTAAAGTCTTTACTGAGGCTCTCTTAGTGCTAGGTAAGAATGTTTTACAATTAAAGCTCGGAGTATTTTCTGGAGGAGGAGGTTTACATACAGCATGAAGATAGCTTGAAGGTTGACATCTTGCTGTCAAGATACTTAGGAGGATGTTGAGTCCGCCCTAGAACTTCAGATATGGAAAATCATTAAGCCTTGTTTATGTTATTCTTTTGCTTCACAACAATATTTTTTTACAGACAGTACAAAGGTAAACTTTAGCTTTGCTCCTGTCAGTGTTATCTAATTTCTAATTAGGAGAGCCTGATTTAATGAGATTTTCCTAAGTAGTCTGGATAAGCCTTGGATGACTGACTTTAACTAAGTGATGTGGTTTTTTAAAAAAAGAAAGAAACTAGTTAATCATCGCTTGCTTTCATAATTGATCAGCCTGGAGTTTCTCATGGAGCTGTGTAATTATGCTCTTCTTACAGACGGTGTGGACCACGAGATGAGAGGTGAGAGTGAAGAGCTGGCTTCAAAGGCAGGAAGCTTCTGTGGCTCTTCACTCCCAGCCAGGCCTGGGAAGCCAGCTGAAGACAGCCCCCGCTGAGTCACGCTCCCTGAGGACACGGCACCAAGCGGGGGGGGGGGGGTCCTGCAACCACCTTTGCCACACATTAGAGCTTGTTCTCCATTAGGGTTATCAGTTGGGTGACGTTATCCGTTATCCTCGTATCAGCTGCCAGTGTAATGGCATTTGTCTACAGCCTCCTTATACGTCGACAAGACCATGGAAAACCATAAAAATCAGGGCAATGACAGCCATTCAAAAATGCACCTTTCACCAGATTATTTCAAGGGATGAAGGAAATCGTGGAGTACCCCAGATGCTTTTAATAGTTTATCAGAATCTGTTAGGTTCCACTAAATGCTTTGAACGTGATCCCAGAAAAAGCAAACAGAATGACAAATGTCACAAGTAGTCAATTAAACTTCAGTTATTTCAACCCAACTGTCTACTCATCATCTTCCACAACTTCAATATAAAATATTTCTAGAATGTGAATATGCTCGGGGTTTCTCGATTCACTGTACATCCGTGTATTGCAGCAACTTCAAAAGGCGAGAACCTGGTTTGGCAGTAAGGAGACTTTATTTCGAGCGGAGAAAGACAGTGAAGCACAATCTGCAGCCCAGCCCTTGCACTCATGAACACGTGCTCCCTTAACCCATTTCTTTTAATGAGTAATGAATTACCTCCCCTGTTTTCCTGAACTCCAGCCTTTTTCTAAAGGGCCATGTAGAAAAGTGCACTGATGTGGAACAACTAGGTAAGATGAGACAGTCTGTTCAACCCATGTTATTAAAGAAATTGGTTCACCTTTTTGATTCTGTGTCATTGTAGTTTCAGCCATTCATTTGCTCAATAAGCAGTTTGGTACGTTCTGGGAAATAATGAATATTGATCATAAAATCGATCACTTATTAAGAAACAGACTAAGGGAAATTGTTTATCCAATCAATTGTAATTTTTGATTTGTTATTTATATTTTCCAATTCCATCCACCCCTCCCTGAGGCTCTCCTCTCAGAAACACCGAGGCAAAGGCATTGAGACACTGGCTGAAACTTCTTAAAGAGCACAAAACTCGATATGTTCATTAGTGATCACGCAGGCTGGAATCACTCCGAATAAAACAGAATAAGATTGAGAACTGCAGACACACTGCCTCTTGCACCTGTGGCTATTGGGCTGAAATTTTATATAATAATAGGATCTGCTCAAAAGGGTGTATGCTCACTCTTTGTGATATGTAAGCTAGCTGTGTCTTGTTGTAAAAGGCAAAACAGTTGCACACAATTAAAATGTCAGTGCAAGCTAATAAAGATTTTGAGCAAGTCTTGCAAAATGAGGCTGATTACTTTGGATACATATGATACTTGGTTTACTTAAAGAGTTCTTATTTTTGAGCAACAGAAATAAAATATACTCTCTAGAATTTCCTGAAGCTGGAATAGGAAAAATGAGCCCAACAGAGGCAAGTTTGAAATCTCTAAGTAATACAATGTGCTGATGGGTCTTCCAGGGATTGAGGTGGCCAGAGAAGGCACATGTTACCTCCTAAGTCCCTAAGCAAAATATTGGGAAGAATATTGATGAATATGGTGATGTATGGTTTGGTGAAAGATTGGCCCTCTCCTCCCATAGAGCAGTGATTCTGATGCCATTCTAGATGTCCTTGTTAAAGGGTAGAATGAGTCAGGGGCAACCTCAGAGCACATGTTTTTAGTTTTATTTTTCACTTACATGGAAACCAGGGCTTGAAACCAGCGTATAAACTAATCTCATTTCTGGTAGAAGCGATTCCAAATTTTTGCCCTTTCCCCACAGAGCACCTACAGTAGAGAAAATATAACTGCATCCCCAAGTGGCTAATTAATTTTCCCTGGGATTTGTGAGCACCAGGTGAATATATTGCTCCTGCTTGTGTTTCATCTCAGATGCGATTTTGAATATCTCTCTAGCTGGTTTCAGACACTTGATGAGAGCTCTGTCTCTGTCTCTGTCTCTGTCTCCCTCTCTCCCTCCCCACTCCCGTCTCTGTATTACACTCTGTTTTCCAACCCCAATTAAGATCAGAGACCTGGCTGAGGGTCTGAGGTTTCAAGTTTAGCCATTTAGTGGATGACTTAATGGCTGCAAAAACTGATACTCCTTTGTTAAAAAACTCAAAGAATTGATGATTTTATTTTACTGTTTGAAAATCTTTCTTGTATTTGTCTTAAGAACTACTTAATCTTTTGGCTTCTGGTTTTACCTGTTCCCCCTTTGAATCTCTCCTCTCCAGTCTTTGATTTAGTGACTTTAAATGCTTCCTTGTGTGAACCAAGTTCCTTTTGCTTTTACCACAGGCAGAAGAACTACTAATGTGTAATGTGATTGCAATCCACGAGGATTCCTTTTATTAAATGGCTCTGCATCTGTTTTAGTCCTTCCTCCTTGTTTCCTCTTCTCTCTTTCACTCTCCTTCTTACAGAGGTAACTATCATTTTTCTTTTGCATCTTTAGCAGCTCAATCCTCCCTGGCTTTCTCTCTTTTGCCTTCAAACCATGGGTCTTTCTGTTCTTACACTTTGGGTTACCCACTCACCCTCACTCTCTGAGCTACAAGCTAAGGACTTTGAAGAAATTGAACTGATAAGTAATGATTGGATGCACTTAGGGAGTACAATGTACCATGTGATATTTTGGTATTTGTTTGTAACATTAAATGAACAAATAAACTAATGAACAAATCCATTACCTCATGCATTTTTTTGCGGCAAAAAATTAAAAACTACTCTTTGCGCAATTTTGAAGTGTGCAAAACATTGCCATTTAGCATAAATACCATTCTGTGCTTTATATTGCTAAAGCTTATTCTATTTGCCTGAAACTTCAGGCCCTTGATCATCCCTGTCCTCTTCCTCAACCACCCTTGTCCCAACCTCTAAGCACATTCTACTCTTTAATGAGTTCAACTTTTATAGATTCTGTATATAATGAGATTGTGAGAAATTTATTTTCTGTGTGTGGTTTATTTCACTTAGAAAAATGTCCTCCAGAATCACCCATGTTGTTGCACATGGCAGAATTTCCCTCTTTTTTAAGGCTAAATAATATTTCATTGTTCATTGTTCCCCATTTTCTTTATCTATCTATGCACAGATGGACAGCTAGATTGAGTCTGTATCCTGGCTATCACACATAATGCTGCTGGGGTCACAGGAATGCAGATACATTTTCACCATATGGATTTCAGTTGCTTTGGATCCCATGATAATTCTGGGTTTCATTTTTCTGAGGATCTCTCTGTTTGAGACAAAGTCTTGTTCCTCAACTATCCTTCTAGGACAAACTTCAAGAATCAACAACGGCACTGGGTACCTCACTCCTTAGAACCTGCTGTCCGTCATCATCACTGCTTTTACTCTTTTCCAGTCAATCTCCAACCACCTTCAGTTTGGTTCATGATCTTGCCTCTCTTTTTGCAAGAGCATAATAACCATAGTATTCCCAAGTCTTTTAATCTTGTTTTAACTCGTGTGTTAAATAACTTATCTGCAACTTTTGGTATTTTTGGGCCACCTCACTCTCATTTATTCATTCATTGAGTATTTGGTAAGTACCTCAGATATTCGGGGCACTCTTCAGACATTTGAAATGTATGCACAAAAAAGCATATAAAAATTTATGTGACTACTTATTAAAAGGAATACACATGATAAGTAACGGACATAATAAATAAAAACCACATATTGCATCATCAAATTAAAATCTCCATCAACTGTATGACATTTAGGGGTAGATTTTGGGTGAGGCAAGGGAGATTCTTAGAGATAAAAGTTTAAAATGGCATTTGCTCTTAGGGTCAGCACTGATATAACCCTAGTTCTTTATATTTAGTGCCCTAGGTGTTTCATAAGAGCATTCAAAGAAAAGAGGACAGTGCAAACACCCACATGCAGGAGTGCCTGTGATAGGTCCTAGCAGGGGTAGGAAGCCACAAGGGAGGGGCAAAGGTAAGCTGGGGCAAGGAGTGGGAGACCAGATCAGATGAAAAGGGGGAGTAGGTTATGTGGAGGCTTCAGAACATCAGCAATTGTTGGGATTTTGGCTTTGAAAGACCTGGGAGCAAGTGAAGGATTTTTGAGCAAACAACCATTGAGATCTGCCTGTCACTGTAAAGCCTCACTCTGATGCCTCACTGGGTTTAGGACTTTGGCAGGGGAGAGTACAAGTAGGGATCACTTGGGCAAGAGGAGCTGATGGTGTAATCAGCAGGAAGTGACAAGGGTGAAGAGTGTTGCGACACTGGAAAGGTTGAGAAGGTTGTGTCAACCTTATTTTCTGATGAAGTGGACACAGGCTGTGAGACGGGGAGCAGTCAAGGTTGGCATCTATGTTTTTGGACTCAGCAGCCAGGTGACCCAAAACTCCTGCACTGGTTTTCCGTGTTTTGCTTGTCTCTTATTCTATGCTTCTAGCCTTGTTGGCATCTCCACACATTTCCTGCCTCTGCCTCTTTATCATATGTTTTACTTAATGCTGTTTGCTCAAACTTCTCTTTTCTCCATCTTCTCTCCCTCACTGTCTTTACCGCTTCAACTCTATCTTAAGTGCACTACAAATTCATGTTTCCAGATCTGACTTCTTTCATAGACATTGGTACTGTGTCCCCAGGCCTTTATTTTCGGATACAGTCCTCCTCCCTGTCAGGCATACTGGAAACTCCGTGTCCTCATTGCCCTAGTAGCTTTGTAACTATATAAGGACAAATTTCACCACCAGGATTCTGTTTAGAAAGTTTGATGCATGTGTGTAAGAAATGCTTGAAGAAGTTCAGTGAGATGGGAGGTGAGCTCTTTTCAGATATGCTGGTATAGAAACAGGGCCACCGAGCTCCTTCCTTCCTGTGAGGAACTGAGCCTTAGGCTTTTCTAGGCAGGGCCTTGGAAAATGTGGCAAGATAGTATAGCTTCAAACAATAGTGGACTGGTAAGTATAAATTTTGAGGGAATAACCTGGGATAAAAACCTACAGGGTTAGATATTATGTATGAGAATGAAGAGGGAAAAAAAAGCAAAATAAAGTTTGAAATAAATCTATGGTAAATGAGTGAGAAAAAATTGGAAGAAAAGTATCACGTTGGAGATTTTCTAACTACCAACTACCTCACTGAACAAATATGAGGAAAGTCCCCAAATTTGTTTTCTTCATAACATCTTTTGCCAAGACTCCAAAACCCACCAATAGTCTGAATGAGCCTGAATTCTTTGGATGCTTTCAGTCATAGGTAAGGTCCTGTAGCAGGGTTGAGAAGAGTTTAAAACTGAGACATGATTTGGGGTTGAAAAAGTGCTTTGTTCCACTCATCTCTATCCCATAATGAGAAGCTATCACCCTGCCTCAGCAGTGCTCTGTACCACAGTGCCCTTGCCTCTCCTGCTAAACTCACTAGAGTCCTCTTCCTTCATCTGCAAACATGTGTTGATCCCTTAACTGGTCCTCAGTCCTCTTGCCTTTTTCTTGACCTGACCAATCATCAGAAAATTGGAGATTAATTGTCTAAAATTGATTCGAGAGGAGAGTTTCATCAGCAGAGATGATCAACTTGCTGCCTGTATCTGAAAATGATTGTTTAGTCCAAGCCAAATGACAGAGCTTTCCCTTTAATTTGGTGCCGAGAATTGAACTCACAACCTCATGCTTGCCAGGCAGGCACTTATGCCGCTGCTAAATCCCCAGCTTTTTTCCTTTAATTTGAATGCCTTCACATTCGTGTATTTACCACAGTCCCCACTACTCCTTGCTCTGTGCTGTACGGTCTACTTCCCTGGTTTCCATGAGCTATATTCCTGGGAAGGCATTTGAGTTTATACTTCTAGATATTAAGACCATGGACACTGAAGTTAGACTTAAATTTGAAGCCAGCTCTGTGCTCTGTGATTCTGGGCAAATTTGTGGGGGCTCCCTGTGTCTTAGTTTACTCCTAAATACAATAGGAATAAAAATGCAGTACCTATTTAGTTGTGAAGTTGTGCTTATTATTCAAAATTATATTAGCGCAGAGTAAGCATTTAGAAAGGATAGTAATTAATTTTTATGTCATCCCTCCACACTGAAGCTCTTACAATTTCCCAAATTATAAAGAAAGTAAAGAAACTGAATTAGTTCAAGTGTCTGGACCCTCATAGTCGCCCCTGCTGTGTCTGCCCTTGTCTTGTCTCCTTGTGTACTCTGTTCACATCATACCCACCAAACTCTCAGCCTTCAAATAGGTCACATTCATCCCTGTTTCTATGGTCCTGCTTTTGCCTTCCCATTCCATTTCTGTGGCCTCCTAATGAATCTACCTGTCATAGACCAACCTATCTTTCAGCACCTATTCCTCCATCAAGATGTTCCTCCTCCCACCAATGGAAATCATCCCCACTTCTTGCCAAGACCCCATGGGTTGTCTTCTCAAGGCAGATCACACCTGCCTAGACCCTTGAGAATTTACATTTTTTGTTTCCCACACTGTCAGCTCCATGAAGCATGAACAGCATCTATTTCACCCTTACAACCACTGTGGCGTCTGACAGTCTGTATTTATCTCTTCCATTCCCCAAAGAGTTCCTGAGTGCCTAATCTGTGTGGGGGCTCCAAACATTTATTCAAATCTCAGCAAATATATATTGAAGGAAGGAATAAATAGATGAGCAGATATGTTAGTGATCAGGTGGTAAGCCAGTGAAATTTGTGGCATACTTTCTCTACACTACATTTTAATGATGGAGCCAGATCAGTCATCTAAAAATCTGAGGTACTCTTATTTCTTAAGAAAGCACACAAGGGATTCTCTGGAATTTTAGGTTCTTTTAATCCATTTTGGCTTCTGAACATCTCAGTGTATAATGATTTTTACTCCCAGCTGCTGTTCTTAGCTTACTTTTCTTGCAAGTTCTCAAAGAATAGAAGTCTTACGTGTTCTTATGACCCTTGTCCTTTAATACCTTTGTTCACCTTCTCCTTTGCTAAATGGCTCTTACCCTGGATCTGTGCTGGTCAGTTTCTTCCATTCCCTGCTGTTAGATGGCAGTTCTTATTTTGTGAATTCTTTAATTCTTTACTATCTTGTGGAATCTTTAATATAACTCTGTAAGGATTATGCATCTGTATGCAGTATGGTAAAATATAGTCACACATAATACACCTCTTTAATGGTTTTGTATATGTATCTGTAAACATATATACTACTCTTCCTTTAACTCATCCTTTAAATTTCAGTTTCCTAATAGGTACTCCACCACTGTG
>PVJX010015987.1:0-41260 GCA_004027295.1 Dolichotis patagonum | reverse complement strand
ACAGAAAGTTCCTTACCTACCTGGAACCAATAAATCTCTCAACCTTGATAATAGCTTCCCTGTGTGTATTTTTATATATCTTCCATGGTCAGGTAGGTATTTCAAATCCTTGCTTAAGCATAACCTCGAGATCAGTGAAAGGTAAAAAGGCAAGAGTTTTCTCAGGTGTTTCCCAAATGTGTGCACAATTCCAGGCATGTGTACAACCTTTCATGGAAATGTGACCTTCTCGATTCCCAGGAACATCACAGAGCTTTTTAAAGCTTCTTGTGGTCATCTTCTCCTTTTAATGTATATATATTTTTGGTACTAGAGATCAAACTCATGACCTCGCACTTACCAGGCAGGCACTTATGCTGCTGAGCTAAATCCCTGGCATTGTTTTTTGTCCTTTAAATATTTTGACTACTTGTTTGTTTGACTCAAGTGTTATCACTACCTCAGACAAATGTGATGTTAAAAAAATTGCCACTGATTGTTTCTGACAAATACGTCCTAGGAAAAGGCTCTTTGCGCTGGACGTGACTTTGAGTTAGGTTGTTGTTGAAGGAAAATCTAGAGAGGTAAAAGAATGATAGTTACCTGTGAATTTGGCTTTGGAGGAGCTCCAACCTCATTCTGTGCCTCCCCAGGGGTTTCCAAGATGCTACTTTTCACTGTCATTGTGGGGTTGTTTGTTTCTGAAGTTACCAGGGGTCTGAGATAGGGGGCTGGAATTAAGGCAAGTTCAAGTTCCACAAGTGTGTGGTTGTTACCATGGTTCAGGTGTTTTCTTAAACAAATGTGTTTAGACTGCTGTACTAAAAAAGGTGAGTTTGACAGTATTTGCCAGCACTATATTTTCATGGCTTTTTATGGAGGGAGGGACTTTCAGAGATCCTTGTTCTTTCTTTTCTGATTTCACCTTGCCTTTTCTTTTCTGATTTCATCTTGCCTTTTCTTTTCTGATTTCACATTGCCTTTTCTTTTCCTTTGCTTTCTTTTTTTGTACAGGGGATTGAACCCATGCGTGTCATGCCACTGAGCTATATTCCTATTCCTAAGGGTCTCCTAAGTTGCCAAGCCTGGGCTTATGTGATCCTCCTGCCTCAGCCTACACTAGTTGAGATTATAGGTGAATGCCGCCATGCCCAACATCACTGCTTCTTTTTTCCCCCTAGTACTGATGGTTGAACTCAGGACGTTGGCTCTGAGCTACATCCCCAGTCCATTTTTGAGATAGGTCTTGGTAAGTTGCCCAGGAGGGATTCAACTTGTGATCCTCCTGCCTTGGCTTCCCAGAGCGCTGGGATTGCAGGCCTGTGCCACTATGCCCAGGTTTCCATTGCTTCTTACATCTGATTTTGTCCACAGGAAGTCAGATGTTAATTTGATTTTTATCAATTTTAAGGACTTAGTTTTTAAGTATTATAAAATTTCAACATAATATATTCAGGTTGATATTTTGATTCCAAGGACCAGAGTTCTTCCTCAGCTCTGGGAAATTTTCTTCTATTGTTTCTTTGAGGGGTTCTTCTATTAGATTCGCTGTCTTCTGGAGGTACCTTCTATGTATGCTATTCTCTTTTTTCAGTGCTGGGGACTGAATCCAGGGAGTACCAAGTTATAGCCTCAGCACCCCACATCTGTAGTATTCTTCTTTTGAGCCAGGTCTTGCTAGATTGTCCAGGCTGGCCTTCTGAGTAGACAGAGAAGGTACCTGGAGCTTGTCCAGCCCTGGAGGTACTGGGCCAACACTGGAGCTAGTTGGACCACTGCAGTATGAACTGTAGGACAGTGGTCACACACATGTCACACACACACACAAACACAAGCACAGTAGGCATGTGCCACTGCACCCACTTTCAAGTGGGCTGTTTTTTTTCTCTTTGGTATCAGAGATCGAACTCATGACCTTGTGCTTGCCAGGCGGGTGCTTATGCCACTGAGCTAAATCCCCGGCCCTTCAGAAGTGAACTTTGATAAAATTTTTACTTAAAAAAGTATTTTTACAAAATATTCTTCCTATCAAAGGGACTTTCTCATAGGGTACATGTAGCTTTTAGCCTTAAAGATTAAAGTGTTACATCCAAAGAGGAGAGATTTTTTTAAAAAATGGACGCTTAGCCATAAAACCAATAAGGGAAGTAGATTTAAAAAAGATGAGGGGGCGGGTATTTGAATGCAAAAGTAAGTTATATAACTTTTGAATCTATTTGAAATTTTAAGTTTCTTTAAAATGGTCCATGTAATATGCACAACATCACAGCTGGTATGAAACCACTAGTATTTACTTTGAAACACAAAAATAATGCATGTGATCAGTATGTTTTAAAATAAAAAGTAATTGGAAACATTAGCACCGCATGACAAGAGAATGAGTCCCTGTAAAGTTGTCACTGGAGAACTTCAACGGCCTCCTCTGAAGAAGCACCGCCTTGGCTGGCAGGCACTGATTTAAAGCTTTGCAGTTTTAGGGAGTGGTCGGGTTGGGGTCTCTTCCAACTGCGCCCCATTCCATTTCCTGCTGTCTGGAGTCGGCTGCTCTGCCAAGGAGGGCAGAAGCAGCGCTTGTATTGAGAAAGCACTGACTGACCCACAGCCTCTGGCTGTGGTTTGCTTACCTTTCTAGCCCTCTGGGGCTGGCATTTCTGCGAAATCTTTCAGGTTCACTCCTGCTCCCTGCCCTTGTCTGTTTACAAGTGCTTGCTTGTCCATGGGCCTAAAATGACAGGAAGGACATCAGCTCTTTGAGACAAGACTTGTCTGGGATTGTTTACATTGTAAGACTTTCCTGTCCTCATGTGTTATCACACCCATGTTTATTGTAACAATAAAAACACTATGTCTGGGGAACCTTTCCCCTGAGGACCTCTGGAACATCTAATGGCAGCAGTTTTCTAATCTTTATGATTTATCAATCTGAGGCAAATGTTTCTTTGTTAATTTTTAAGGCAATGAGTATGACTTTGAAGATAGCACCTTAGGCTTTTAATTTACCACAAAACGAAAGAACTCTGTATCCTATGCTTGTGCAACAGTGTAAACATTTTGTATTTGTGAGGGGTGTGGCTATACAGTTACTGTTACAGTGAAGTTGACTACAGGCTATTTGTTATAAAACTTATACTATTTCCCCAAGATTTTTTGATGTGAAACTGGAGATGTATTTTTTCATAGGGAAAAAATGTCACAGAAAATGTCAACATTTTGTGAGGCAGGATCAAGGAGTTTAACTCTTTGGTGTCTAAAAGGGTAATTCCCAGCCAGGTCCACATGCTGGAATCAATGCGACATGCCATCACTTGAAAGTTAGAGACTGGACATGGTCAGCATTGTTGGCGCTCAGGGACTTTTTAGTGAGAGTTAGATTTTGGACTGGCTTGGAGTGGTAGTTGCACAAATTATATGTTTACTAAAAATCACTGAATTTATAACAGGTGAATTTTATAGTATGCAAGTTTTATTTCAATAAAGCTCTTAAATAATCCTGCCTGGTGATCTATCATTTCAAATCCTGGATATAAGACCTTGATATAGGCATTTTGAAAAATGATTGTAATACGGAGCCAGGGAGATCACTGGCCTAAAATCTCATTTGTCTTAAAATCATCCTCGCTAGAGCCAAGAACTTTCCAAATACGACTTATCAAGGAGATGTTTTCTTGGATTATATGCTAAACTAATAAAGGCTCACAGATGGAAGATGGCTGGTACATAAAATGAAATGATGTTCTATCATTTACAGTAAAATGGATGGGACTGTAGGACATTGTACTGACTGAGATGAGTCAGACACAGAAAGATAAATGCTTCTTAGTCTCTTTCATATGTAGACATCTAAAGAGTCATTCAGAATGTATAATTGTGATTACTAGGGGCTGTAGCCTTATGCAAAGGCCTTGGGTAGAACCCCTAGTACTGAAAAGAAAGAGAAAAGAGGAGGAGGAGGAAGAAGAGCAGGTGACCTTAGTTGATTGATACCTGGTGATTTTCTATATGCTGAATGAGGGTCAGGATGAGGAGAAAAAGTGTGACTGACACCTATTTTGAGTGTAAAATAAAAGGGTGATTCCAAAAAAGTCAGTGTTTGAGATAAATACTACTGTGCAATTAAAATTAATAAAAATTAATGAAGAATGCAGTATCAGCTCACTAAATCATGCTGGGATCCTCCTGGTCTCTCGAGTGGGGCTTGGCTGTTTGTCTTTCTTCTTCAGAGTCAGGGCCTCATCCCCTTGGTCCTCTGCGAAGTCTCAATACTCAGGCCTGGGAGAGCAGGACTCACATTCAGTGCTTGCTGCTGCTGTACCTGTGGGGTACGAGCTATCACGTCTCCCCTCCTGTTGGATGAGAAGGGCCCTGGAGACCTGAGGGTTCTTAAAGGGCCACCAGTGTGCACTGAGCCCTGCCTGGACAGGTGAGAACAAATCCTAATTCTCCCTTTTCCTCCTGGGAGCGGGGGAGAGTGGGTGTGGCTTCTAAGGCTGCTCACGCTTTTATCCATAGTCCATAGGTCTGTGTCTCTAGGTAAAGATGTCTACGAGCTCCAAATCTGGAGCTAGAAACGAAATCTCTAACCTGATAGATCCATGGTATCATTTAGTGATGGATCCAGGTTTTATGGAATTTGAAGCTTAACTCATTTTGAGGACCTTCCTTTAAAAAACAAACCCTTACATATAAACACAAAGTTAAATTCAGAACTTTGGGAAGGGCCCTTTGCAAGTGAAAAGCACTTAAATTTCTATAGCTTCATGGTAAAATTGTCTCTAATCTCACCTTGGTATTTCGTTTTCCTTACTCCAGTGCAAGATTTCTCTGTGTAATTTATCAGTTATATCTGCACATAGACTTTAGGACTACGTACAATTTTCTCTTCCAATTTTTAAAAGCTTCATGATTTTTTTCTTTCTAAAGAATTAAAATGCTTAAGAGAATGAGTTCTGTTATTAGGCTGGCTAATACTGTATCCTGGCTCTCCATACTGGTTGCACATACATGTGCAAGTTAGTCTTTTTGTCACCTCTCCCCCTGTATTCTACTTCCTAGGGTATTGCTGGTGGAGGACTAAATGAGACAGTGTTTATGTGTGGCTGAGCACAATTATCGGCTCATAGAATGCACTCAATGCCTGTCAGATACTGTATCAGCTGGGATTCTTGGTTCTAAGCAACATAAACTTACTCTGGCTGCCTTCAATGGACACAAAATTGATTAGAAGAATGGTGGGTAGTTTGAAGAATTTACAGGATATTTGGAAAAGTAGTCGCTGAAAATAGGCAAGAGCTAAGGAGGTTACATGGTGAAATCAGGAAGGATGCTGTGCTGCTGGACCCAGGGAGCACGGTTGGGTTCTGCTGTGACTGCATCCCTAATCCGCTCATCCCTTCTTCCTGGGATCTCTTGCTTAAGATACAAGGTCGCTGGAAATCTTGTCTAAATGGCCAGGCCTTAGGTGTGGGAGGCAGGGATCTGTCTGCTTTAGCTTTCTTAGTAGAAAGCTACCATGGAGTCATCCATCCAAACAGGAAGAAGGTTTGGATGTGGGGGAACAAAACAGCCTACGCTAGCCCTGCTGTTTCTGTCTCTTCCCTGTATGTATCCGTTATTGTCTAGTAGACCTGAGCTGCAATATGACATCCTGCCAGTAAGTGCTGCCCTTTAACAATAGTACGCGCCAGTGGGTGTGGTGCCGCCCGCCTGTAATCGCAGCTCCTCAGAAGTGTGAGGTAGCAGGATTATGTGTTTGCGGCCAGCTTGGGCAACATGGCAAGACTCCATCTCAAAAAACAAAATAGCAACAACAAAGACAGTATGCTCCTTAACCTCTAACTCTAGCCTCTCAGAAGGAATCTGCTAGGGATAGAGCATCATGGTATTTTTTTTTCCTACTGAAATAAAAATTACGATGAGCAATTCTTGGGTCACAGAAAGTGGGTTCGGCTCTTCCATCTAAAAACTTGATGTCCACAAGTTTATGTTAATTCCTTGGTACTTGTTGCTACTTAGGTGACAGTAAATGTGAATATCTAGTAAATTAGACTTGATGGGAAAACACAGAGCCATCCCATTAGGCTTGCTTTACTAATTTTTTCATGATGGTCTTTTGTAAAATTGTATTGTTTCCATGTAGAATACCTTTATTTTCCACTAGAAGTTATTTTCTTAGAGCACGGTGGAATTAGATCATTAATATGGCATTCCACAAAGGTCAGCTATGGATCAGTGTGGTTTTAAGAGCATGAGGACCAAAGGTTCCCCAAAGTCCCCAATTTCTCCATCTTTTATTCATCAGGGCATATTCAGCACAGTTCTTGACACATAACGGGTTCACAGGTAATTCTTAAAAGAAGCTTAAGTACACTAATACAGCATTGATTTTCCAGCATCCATATGTGAAAATTAGCTCAGTGGGTGTCTATCTGGGAGCTGCTCTTTATTTTAAAGACTGAAGGAAAGATCGCAGAAAAGTTTTAAGTCAAAGATTTATTGATTGGATTAAGGTTCGATTTTCATTTCCTGCAATGAATACTTAGATCTGCAGCCCACAGAACCCAAAACAAATCTTGATGGAAATCTAGTAGCATATAGAAGTGTGTTTGCTTTGCTCCAAAGGGAAAATATTAGCTTTTTTTCTTCTTTTGAAATAAAATTTAAGTTTTGTACCACTTCTGTTTCTCTACCTTTGTTTATCTACACCATCTCTCCAACCCAAGTCAAATCCTGTTTTACCCACAGCCTTCCTTATCACAGTTGAAACTATCCTTCCTTTTTATCTAAATCTATCCATGTAGAAAGTCTTGTTATTCATTGCATCCTGTATCTAATTCATCAAGAAATCCTACTGGTCCTACTTTCAACATTTTCCACAGTCTGGGCACTTCTCTACTGCAGCCTCTCTGTCCAAGTCACCCTCATAGCCTGGCTTACTGATCACTGTGCTTTTGGACTCTTGAGTATATTCTTAACACAGAATCCAGAGTGATATTTTAAAAACAAATCAGATTATAGCTGCTGATTCCTCATTCTTCTGCTTAGGACTCTCATTCCCTTTGCCTGGAAATCTTTTCACCCAGCAATCTCTGTAGCTAACTCTCTCATTTCCTTGAAGCTCGTTCAGTTAGGAGTTTTCACAAGCGTGGGCCTGATTCTGCCTTCCTGCCTCTGCTTTATCCTGGCCTCTGATATTGCCTGACTAAGAGCTTGCTCATGAGGGTGAAGTTCCAGAATGAGGGAGAGGTAAATCTGTGTTCACTTGACTGGGAAGCTGCTCACTGAGATATCCCTGTACCTCACGCCTTCACTTCCTTCAAGCTTTTGCTCAAAATTACATTTTCAAAGAGGCCAGGCTTAAATGGAGTTAGAAAGCCATGCAGTTGTCTGCGCTACCAATGACTGTTATACAGTAGTTTGTAAATTACTTGGCTCTTCTAGCCCCACTTAAGATACCTTTTTGGTATATGCAGTACTCCTGCAAATAGAGTTGTCTGAGAAGAACTTGGTGGGAAATCTGTGAGTTCCTGCCATCTGTTTCATCATAACTCAAGAGGTAAAAGTCTGGACAACCATGAAATAGCCATGCACTCTGCTGGCAGCTGCTTGGGTCATCATAACACCCCTTTCCAAGCTTCCCGCCTTGGGAGCAGTTGTGAGTGGGTGGGGTTAGGGAAGTTAATGGATGAGAGGAATGTGACCTTGTAATCCTGCCCTGAAAGTGAGCTCTGATTTATTTTCCTTCAAATCTTTTTTACTCTAGAAAGTTCTATAGCTCTCTGCTGTCTCTTACTCCATATCAGCAGGAAAGACTCAGATTGTTGGAGAAAGCTTCGAACCTGACTTATAGCCAGATATTCTCTACTTCTGTTCTCCATAACTGGAGCTCTCTGAGGATCCGCCTTAGTGGTTTGATATTGCAGGAGGCATCTCATGTGGGTGTAGAGTGGTATCTATCACAGTGTTCACAGCAGGAAAGGCCTCCCCACCACGTGAGTAAGGTTGGGCTTCATGATGAGGAGCACAGGTTAGAATCTGGGTATATTTCACCCAACCTTACTCACGCTTAGACACAGCCACGTGGCTATCTGTATTCAAGGACCTCTCTTTCACCATTAATTCTTTTTTTTTTTAATACCAGGGATAGAACCACAACCTCACATATGCCAGGCAGGCGCTTACAACACTGAGCTAAATCCCCAGCGCTCATCATTAATTCTTTAGCTAATTTTCTTTCCAGGGATGACATTTGTATTTCTCATCCACAGCTGTCAAGGAGCTCTCCATTAACAGCTATCTTCTGCCCTGTCCTACAGTGGCAAAGATGGGCTCACCTGGCCTCGTTTTCCCCGTGAGGAACATAGGACAAGTAACACAGGTCATGCTGGTCTTTCCTTCATGGAGCTCATGAAGGGCTTGGCAGCCAATCCAGAAGGGCTTTGGTTAGGAGGAGTGATACATTTTCAGTCAGAGTTGTTAATCCCGAGGAGGCTGTGGGTTTCTTTTTCTCTAGGCCTTGACAAGAAAAGTAGCTTGTTATTCATTAGGAATGTGTCCTCCCATCTGAAAGCTGGAAGAAGACTTGAAAGGCCTCCTTGGGGAGGCTGCTCCCTTGGATCTTTGTTTGTTTTGGTGTTTTCATTTATGGGAGCCAGGGTTGAGCCAAGGCAGAGAGAACAGGAGGATGATCTATTTATGGCAATTCTACTGAGAAAAACACAGGGTGAGAGTGGATTTTCTCTTGTGGGATGGCAGTTTTCAAAGAGAAAATACTGTGCAGCAGCCTAGAGAAGAAAGTGGCCTTGGTGATGGTGAGCCCAGGGTCACAGTTAGGACTTCATGTAGGATTCTATGGCACAGTTCCGGAATACTCCATGCAGGTTGCAGGGTGGGCTGGTTCAGCTCTCAGAGGTTCCTTACACACCCAACTCCACTCCTCTTGCTAAGCAGCCTGCAGAAGACACTGAAGTATGAGGGCGACAGACTGACAGGAAGCACACACCACTGAGCAGCGGACACGTAGGGTGGATACAGCCGCAGGCTGATCTTGTTCAGAGTTTTGCTAATAGTGTCAGAGCACTCAGGGCAGGAAATGAGTTGAGTAGGGACTTCAGAAGGACTGCTGAGGTCTGAAAGAAATGAATGAGGAGGGCTTTTGTGGAAATGAAAATGTCAGAAGCAAAACCACAGAGATAGAAAGATAAAGGGTTAACTTAGGCAATGATGACTGACCAAGAATTGTGGGAAGTGAGGCCGGAAGAGTGACATGGGCTAGGCAGAAGGTCTGAAGGGCCACGAGTGGGGATGTTACTACACGCAGCAAGAGCTGGAGTAGGAGATGCCTCTTTAGTGCCACCCACTTCATGCGGGCACAGTCCCAGCTCTCCCTGCAGGTATTATGTTGGTACATAGTCTCCTTTCCCTTACACTGAGCCTTACTTAAAGACTTTCTTGACCGTTGCTGCAATGACATTCTGAGATTTCATAAGGCCCAGTTATAAGAAGCCCCGCAGCTTCCTCTTAGGTTCCTTTGAATGCTCAGGGGTGGGCTGCTCTTTTTTGGAACCCAGCCCCTGCATGAGAATTTCAAAACACAGAAAGGACAGATTTGTGTGCTCCAGTCGACACAGAGATGGGATTCTTGATTACATATTTAAATCACTGAATCAAATGCAATTCTTACTTCTAGTCCTGGGAGCCAGTAATTTTTGTTTGTTTGTTCATTTGTTTTTGGTAATGGTGGTGATACCAGTGAATAAACCCAGGGCCTTTCCACTGAGGTACATCCTCAGCGCTTTTTTAATTTTATTTTTTTGATTTTGAGACAGGGTCTCCGTAAGTCTCTAAGTTACCCAGTCTGTGTTCCAACTTGCGATCCTTCTGCCTCAGTCTCCCAAAGTGGCCAGGATTACAGGCATGAGCCACCAGTTGGAGTGTATTTTTGTTTCTTGCAATTAAGTACATTCTAAGTGATACACAGGAATGCCTGATGAGTAACTGGTTCTACCTCTCATCTCTTAACTATGTGATTAGGGCAGTGTCTCTTGACTGGTTTCCTTCTCTGTCTTTAAGGGATGTTTTCTGTGTCTGATCTTCGTATTGCCCTAAAATATCCCCATTTCTTTAGGTCAAGATAAAAACACTTTTTCTCTCTTGGACCTTTTCCATACATTGAAAAGTTTCTCTCCTTGAGATGTTAAGTACCTATGCAATATTTTATTTTTTTAATTATTAGTTTTTAATTATTATGCAGTACATAATGGTTACATTCATCTCACAGAGTTGGCACATGGGATAACGCATCTAAAATTCCTTTTACTTCCTCTTCCCCACCCTTCTCTTCCCCCTCCCTCCATCTCTTGGTCTCCTTCCCATTTGCAAAAGATCTGCCTCCTCTTTCTTATTATCTAGAACCATTTCCTTTTTATTGTTTTACACATCAGTGCCTTCCCACTATTGCTCTCATGTGCAGTAGTTGTGATAACATTTTCAAATGTCTACCATTTCTCAGCAATGCCACTTTCACTAAAACCAGCCAACCAATCACAACTTCCAAAGTACAGGACAGGATATCCTGATTGGCAAATGCTAGTCACAGGAAAATTTTCACCCAGTTGAAACCAGAGAATTAGTTCTTAGTTAAAAAATCAATTTTGGGCCAGGGATATAACGCAGTGCACAGCTCCTGCCTGGTAAGCACAAGGTCCCGAGTTCAATTCCCAGTATACCCCCACCCACCAAAAAAAAAAAATCAATGTTGACTGAGTTTGGATGAATGATTAATTTCCTTTGGACCTGCGCACCTGTGGTTAGACTGATTGGTGAGGTTGAGAACCTGTAGCTCCAGGCTAAACCTGGAATCTGTGATAACAGTCAAGATAGAATCTAGAAAGACCTAGATGCGGAGTTTTATTCTTATCTCACTGGATTCCCTGTCTCCAGGAATTTTGAAAGAGGTACTAAGAATTTTCAGAGTTCTGAAACATAACAATTCAAAAGGTGTGTAAGGTCCAAAATAAATCAAATCTCACATCCAACACAGTTGGAATCACTAACCTAGAGTAGGTTGTCTCAGCACTCTGAGAAGTTCTGTAGTTGGCATCCTTTTCATCAAACTGGAAGGGCAGAAACTCTCATCCTCTGGTAGGCTGGCATTGGGAAGCGGGTGGTTCCATGTCCCGGTTAGGAAGCTCTAGTTTCCAGATGTAAACTTCACAAATACAGACGCCTGACCCAGACCCCTCTGTACCCACCCTGTCCCTGGGCTTCTTTTCAATTCAATTCTACTCTCATGTTAAGAGGATCAGAAGAGCACCTTCCTCTGGACACGACTCCTATAAATCCACTTTGTGGCAGCTTCAGAGCATTTGAGAGCAGGAGAACTGTCTTCTAGGGAATCTTTGACTTTAGCCTTTTGACTCCTGGAAAGTCACTTGAAGACACAGTTTTCACATGTGTAAAATAACTCCCATTACCAGGATGTGGAGTGAAACAAATAAGACTATGAAACAGCACTTTGAAAACAGCCCTAGGTCCGTGCCCTCAACCTCTTTGTGTTCTCTGGACTCTTTCAAAGATGAGCATTTTGGGTAGATTGCTTCAAAGCCACTAACGGTGAATACTAGTTGAAAAGAAAGCCAGGTTTGGAAAACTGCAAATATATCCATGTCTACATCATAATCCCAAACCATTTTTTTCTATTAGCTTGAGTCAATTTTTTTGTTTGTTTTGAGATAGGATCTTGCAATATAATATAGGCTAGGCTCAAATTTAAAATTTTCCTGCTTCAGCCTCCCAAGAAATGGAATTACAGACCTGTGCCACCACATCTAGATCCGCAAGTAACTTTTGAAGGGAAAAGAATAGAAAGAAAGGAAACCGGGCGTGGTGGTGCACTCCTGTAATCCCAACACTTGGGAGGCTGAGGCAGGAGGACTATTGAAAATTTGAGACTAGCCTGGGCTACAAAGTGAGCCCAAGGCTGACCTGAACTACATAGTCATAGTGAGACCCTGTCTCAAAAAAAAAAAAAAAAAAGAAGAAGAAGAAGAAAGCCAGGGATATAGCTCAGTGGCACAGTGCCTACCTGGCAAGCATGAGATTGTGAGTTTGATTCCAGATTAAAAAAAAGAAAAAAAGAATAGAAAAGAATAAGAAACATATAGGGGTGGGGAAGAGACATAGGGGAAGAAGTCCCAACGTCTGCTCTGCAGTTTGTCCACATAGCAGGTGACGTGGCATTTATTTGGTTAATTTGATGGTTATAGACAAACATAAGATAATTCTAGGGAGAGACATTAGCTTTGGGACATGACTTGCTCAGATTTGCTGTCTTGAATTATCTAATTGTTGACTAGTAAACCTTCATTTCATTTGAGGCTACAGAGTCACAGTTTTGTATCACTGGGAATACTGTTTGGATATACAAGGTATGTTTCTGGTTTAGTGCTGGAGATTTTTTTTAAGAGTCTTCTTTAGTGAACTCTATTTTAGAAAGAATGCTACCCAAAAATTCTAGGCCCACATTGTATTTCATCTGAGAGTTTATGTTCTTGATGTTGCCTATGCATTTTGTTGTGGATTACTTAGCACTACCACATATTTTAAACTGTTTCGTGTTTCATTCGTTAGTGATGGAGGGAAGATTACAGCCTACAATCATAGTCTTCATAAAGGAGAGAAAGGAAATTGGTTGGTTCCTCTTATTTATTCATCTTCTCTGACTTCCTAAATTTCCCAAATTACCTTCAGGGTTGCATACCCACCAGGGTGGTTAGCATTCTATTGGTGTGGGAGTCCGTTTCCTGCTCTCCAGGCCTGTTAAGTGCAGTGCCACACTGCTTTCTTCAAATTAAACCTCTCAGAGCAGCCTTGCTAAGAGTTACAGTAGTGGCACAATACTTACAGGCCTGACTTACATTCAGCGTAGACTCAATGCAGCTCCGTGGGCTCGGGTGTTAAAATGGCGGCCTATTATCCTAAGGGTCGGAGAAAGCACAGCAGAAAGCAAAAACATAAAGTAACTCTGCAGTGTATTGTTCTCAGGGCAAAAGGGTTTCAAATCTAACAGCACAACAAAAGAGTGAAGAGAAAGTGCTTTTTATCACCCTGGAGGAAAAACCTGCCTCTTTGCCAAATCTCCCCTCTCCTTGGAAAGGATGAAGGGCTTTTATAAGGTTGGGGGAAGAAAAAAGAGTAAAGAAATATGGTTCCATTCCCATGTCAGGACCTGCTATTTCTTCGTGGGTACAGAAGGGCACTTGTGTATGTTCAGTCAATAATAGGAAAGAAGCATTTACTAGCAAAAATGTGGCAAGCTTGGAACAGGTACACATCGCTCCTTCCCTTCCATCATAAAATGAGTTTCATAGAGGAGTATTTGTTCATTCTGCCAGGACAATAGTAGCAGTGTTCTAATTTTCTTTGTATTCTTGCTTTAATCATCCTTCCATAATGATAAAACCTAGAGTGTAGAATACCCTCAGTGTTAGAAAGCCTGTAGATTTTAGATTGTGGGGATATCTGGGATTTAAATTCAAATTCAATTAGTTAGAAATAAGACTAATAATATGGTTTACAAGAATCAGTTTGGTTTTTCAACCACAGTGGTTCTCAAACCATGGGAACACCAGAATCTCCTGGAGTGCTTGTTGAAATGCAAATGGAGGCGGTAAGAGCGTTTACTCCTAACATCAGTGGTTCTCACTCTTGGTGTGTATCACAAACACCTGATGGCTGATTGAACCACACATCGCAGAGGCCCCCCTTCCCCTTTCTGTTTTAGCAGGGCTGGGGCCCAGGCCTGAGAAATTGCATTCCCAAATTCTCTGCGATGCTGATGCTACTGGCTGGCGAACCACATGTTGAGAACCATGGGTAGAGCAGGGCTGTTTGAAATATCTAAAACCCTGCCCTGACTTGTACAAAGCAAGAAGTGGATCGTTTGGCCCACTGCATGCCGGTGGAACTTAACGAGAAGACTGCTATGATTTGATCAAGCTGATGGACCCAGTTCACATCTGGGTCCCAATTGTTAAAGATGATGTCGGATAAAAGAGTCTTTTATAACACCCTGGGGAAGAGACATGAAGAACAAACACAGAGAAAATTTTAGAATGGTAAAGGGATATGCACAATAGCTTTATAAAGATCTTGTGCAATAGAATAAATTGCCTTCCCCTAGTTTCCTCTGCATGATTCTGAATTATTTGAAGTTACAAATAACTTATGTGTAAGGAGGCTTGTGTTCAAGAATATATGATACCCTGCGCTATTCCTGTGATAAGTCTTGGGGGCCTTTCACTCCTATGATGCCTCGCATCAGGTCTCCAGCATTTTTAGATTTTTCCCTGTGGCTGGATATAACCCAGGCAGGCAGGGAACACACTCGGGTTCTAGCCTGACACAGTGAAAACTATGGTGGCAATGAGGTAAGGTAGAAGAAATGACTCCTTAGAAAGGAGACAAGGAAAATCATGATGTTAAAATTGTACTTTTAAGAAAAACTGCAACTTCAGGACACAAAAGTTACCTAAGGTAATAGTGCCTTTTTTCCTTCCAGGACACACACACACACACACACACACACACACACATTCCTAACACTCTTAAAGATACAATAAGCTAATAAGCTGTCAGTTGGACTCAGGCTTTTTCACCTGTGTCTTGAGCCTGTCTCTTCCCTCCATGGCCCCCATCTTCATGAAAGCAGTGCTGTTAAGTTGGCAGCATAGCCCAAAACTTCAAACACACACAAATGCTTTGCGTTTTAACCTGCCCCACCAAGTAGGGTGCGTGGCAATGGTAGGACTATATCCACCTCAAAGACACCCCCATGCCCGTGTAAAACCTCCTACCCCAGACCATGGTGTGTCTCACTCTATGAGTGCTTGTACTCCCTCCTGGGTGTCTTGTTCTGCCTAATAAACCTTTCCAATGTTTTCACTGATGTGTCCTGCAACTTTTTTTTTCTGATGAGAGTCAGCAAAGCCTACAATCTACCCCATGGATGGGGTGAGTTGAAGTCGCCATCTTCTCTTTGGGAGACACCCTTGGATGATAGCAGAGGAAGAGGACTCAGGGTCATCTCTTTCAATCTGTTCCTTTTACAGAGAAGTAGATCCAGCCCCAAGTATTCAAAGGAGGTGACTCTGGGACAAACTGCACAGTTGTAGCGTGGCCATTTGGTGACGGGACTGCATTACAGAGGACTGATATGCATGTTGCCTTGCCAGGTCGATGCCACATTGACACAAGGCATGCCATGTGTGGCCGGTGTGTGGAAACAGGCATTCAGGTAGTAGAGGAAGGCGTTATCGGGGCTGGTAGCTGAGAGGTGCAACACCACCCTTCGGATCCCTCCAAGCGTGCAGTCTCACTGGGAGGCCAGCCAACTTGCTGTCTGCTGCAGAGTGTGGGTGAGGAAGTGGGAGGGAAGAACTGGGTGATGAGAGAGTAGGAGGACAAGGAGACTGGTGAGGAGTGGAAAATTTGTCAGAAGGTCTGAGGAAAAGGCGAGCGAGCCCCAATTTAAAATACACAACATAAACGCCCTGCCACCTGCAGCAGGCTGGGACCTCCATTCGTGATCACTTAATTGTCACAGTCCTGTGCTAGCCCGGGGTGGGCATCTGATGTAACCCCTACTCTGTTCACAGGGGAGCCAATCCACAGGGCACTGCCCCAGGCTGCCATGGCCCAGGGCGTCCAGTGGAAAGCAAGGGAGGGTTGAAAGGTGAAGGAAGGAGAAGCCAGAAACCACTGCTCTGTTACACAAGAGCTCAGAGGCCCGGCTTCCTCAGGTGACCCTGGACTCCCATTGTCCCATTCTGTCTACTCAGGAGTGGTAGTGGCTTCCTCTCTGTCTCAGCTCCCTCATTTGTGGAAGTAATTGCATCAGGCTCCTTCTATTACAAATATTTAAGAGTAGTTTAGGTTTATGGGTTAGATCCTGGCTGATACAGGCCAGCATTATTATTTCTTGTGAGTTTATGAAGAAACTGAGGCTGGTGTGGTCGAACGGCTTGTCCAAGGTTATAATAACCAGCACAGGATGAAATCATTATTCGGAATATAAGGCTGCAGCGCTCATGATCTCGACATACTACTATGTGGTCTCTCAGAATGAGCATGAGGCAATTACAAAAAATATTTTCATGCATGAAACATTGGTAATGAAGATAGTGGTATGAAAATATTGCTTTGACCTCGCATATTCTCTGGAATGGTGCGTGCTTTCTGTCATCTTAAATCTCGGGGAATTAATTCAATGCAGGCACTGATGCTAATCTTTTATTATTCCTCATTTTCTTGGTTGATCACAAGAGGTTACTTATTTTCCACTCATCTAGCTGCAGTTTGTGAAAATGTGGCCTGAGCCTTGTGCTGGAACTCAGGTTGCTATAGAAACCTTTGACTGGAGGCGAATGGATCACGAAGGCTTGTTAATGAGAATTTCTCTGTAATACCTCTGAGCTCAGTCTGCATGAGAATCTAGGGAAGGCTCATTCCTTTTTGTATTAGTCAGGGTTCTCCCAAAAGACAGAATCAAGAGGATGTATATGCATGTAGTAGTCACGAAATGTTTGACAGATAGAGGGCAGCGGTCCTCAAGGAGTGGCCCCATAGTAGCTGCATCAGTATCAGTTAAGGAATTGTTAGAAATGCAAATTCTTGGGCTGCACCCCACACCCACTGAATCAGAAATTCTGAAGCAGGGCCCTCCCAGAGGAGCGGTCTGCTGCACGCTCAAACTTGAAAACCGGTGGCGTAGGCTACAGCAGTGTTTCTCAAACTGGGAGCCATAGGTTCTCCACAGGTCAACACTTGCACTCTTAGGAACATGAGATTTTGCCAGAGAATAAAAAAATGAAATCTTCTGACAAAAATCCAAAAACAATTTAGTATATTCTAGGTAATCAAAATCACCAGTTTGTAAACAAGTACTGCTGTATTTTTTCTTGGTCCACAGGTGGTATGTATATTGGTTTTGTGTTACTACAGAGTAGAATTACTTGGCCACAGACAAGCAAGATGTTTTTATGCCAGATGAAGGCTGGGTGGGTAATGTTGTTGCCCACGAGTTCGATCCCCAAAAAGTGATGGAGAACTGAGGCGTTGCTGAGGGTGACGCTGCATCTAACCAGACACAGGGGACCCTGCTCTGGCTGTCAGTGCCTGGCCAAGCGTTCAGTGTATCTGTTTAATGTTAGTAACTTGATTTTTGTTGATTTTGTGTTTTGAATATGTTTAATTTGTAAGTTGATTTTACTTTGGCGTTGCTTGTAGCCCAGGGACCTGAAACTGAAATTTATATGTGTGTGTATTTAAGTACCATAATAATGAACATAATTTAAATCAGCTTGAGAGTCTACACAAAGTTGTTCCCTTTAAAGGATATTTGTGGGATTTTTTTTGTATGAGTAAGAATAGGCTAATTTATGCAGCAAATTAAAAAATTAAGTTAATTTACCTAACAGAAGTTGAAGCAGTTTTACCAATTGAGGCCATTCAAGTACCCAGACTGAGTGCGTTTCCTTTTGATTTGTAGATTCTTTTTAAAAATATTTTATTGAGTTATACTTTATATAGCATCACAATATGCCATTTTAAAGTACATAATTAAGTGGCATTTAGTATATCTCCCTAGTTGTACAATCTATCACCACTATTGGATTCCAGAACATTCCAGAAAGTAACCTGTAGTCATTAGAAGTTATGCTCCATTTTCCCTGCCTCCTGGCCCCTAGCAACCAATCTGCTGTCTCTGCATTTATCTATTTTGTAATCATACAAGGTAGTGCCTTGTGTCTGGGTTCTTTTATCTAGCATAGTTTTCAAGCTCATTCATGTGGTAGCATGTATCAGGCAGGACTTTGTTCCTCTTCATTGCTGACTGATATTGAATGGCATGGACATACCACATTTTATTTATCTGTGTAATAATTGATGTATATTTGAGTTGTTTCTGCTTCTCAGGTGTAAGTTTTGTGCGAGTTTATATTTCTAATTTTCTTTTTGAAAAACTGCCAAACTAGTTGCCATAGTGCTGTACATAATATACATTTTATATTCCTCTCAGTAATAGATGAAGGTTCTAGTTTCTCCAAATCCTCTTCAATACTTGTTATTGTCCATTGTTTTGAATGTAGCCACCCCAGTGAGTGTAAAGTGGTTTTGGTTTGAATTTCCCTGTTGGCTAAGTCTGTTGGCATCTTTTCATGTGTTTATTGGTTACTTGTGTATCTTTTTTAAAGAAATGTCTATTAAATGTTTATTAAAAGATTTCTGTACTTCAAAAGAAATCATCAACACCGTGATGAGAAAACCCACAGAATGGGAAAGAATTTTAGCCAGCAACCCCTCAGACAAAGGACTTATATCTAGAACATATAAAGAAATGAAAAACATCAGGTTCTCCAAATTCAAAGACCTAATCAACAAATGGGCATCTGAGATGAACATGCACTTCTCTGGTGAAGAAATACAAATGGCAGATAAATACATGAAGACAGGTGCACCATCACTGGTCATTCTCCTTTGTTTTTAATCTATATTAGGTTACTTGTCTTTTTGTTGTTAAGTTGTAACAAATCATATATTTTGGATCCTAGACCCTCATCAAATACATGATTTGAAGACATCTCACTTTCCATGGGTTATCTTTTTGCATTATGTTGATGATGTCCTTTGATGCACAAAATTTTTAATTTTTGAAGCCTAATTTATTTATTTTTCTTTGCTTACTTATACTATAGGTGTCACAGCTAAGAAACTTACTGAGTGTCCTTGGTAACCACAGTAGTGGAAGTGTTACAGCAAAACATGCCCTGATTTTAAAGCTTTCACCTGGCTGGTGTGGGTGTTACTGACACTCACATTTCATTGGCCACAAATTGCCATGTGGCTTCCCTTAATTAAGGAGGAAGGGAAATGAACACCTTATCATGTGTCTGCAAGTGGGGAAAACCAGAGATATTTGGTAAATATCACTAAATGACTATCATTCCATTCAATGTTAGAGAAAAGCTCCCAAACACAACATATCTGTTTTTTGTTGTAGTCAAAAGATCTGTCTTTATTGAAATACAACTGGATCTTAGGTCCTTGTCTTTTCTCAAGGATCTACAGGAGAAATGGTCACTTGAAAAGTTTGACATCTTCAGCAAGTTTAAGGCAAAATATGTTTGTTGCGTTACTTGGTGCTTTCTACATAAGGAAATGCATGGTAATTCTTCTTAGAATTTAGTAACAGGAAGACATTTATTTCTAGATAAACATATGTGCTTCCCTTTTATTTTAGACTGAGAAATATGTTTCTATTTTTACTTTTGTTGCTAGGAAGCTCAAAGCTGAAGTTAAATGACTGTCTCATATCTTTTCAGTACAGCTAACACTCTCTTCTTCATATATTGATTATTTTTGTTTTGAGCTACGTCATGTGTATGCATGGGGTCAGTTAATTGATAAATGATAAATAAATGACATTGTATTATTTTATACAAATATAGCTTTTGGGGAAATATGTCTAATTTTCGTATGTTACAGGTCATTCCACTATGTTCATGTGTACAACTAATAAGATAGGAAATTGGCGCAACATAAGTGAAGTTTTGGTAAAACAGGTAAAGCCTACAATTTGTCACACATTGGTAATTACATGATACTTTCAATTTACATTTTTGTATGTGTGTGGTAGTTTGTAATGATAAACCTTAAAAATGTGCATGCAACTGGACTCCAAATTGAACTTTCAGACTTGTACCCTAAGAAAATAATCTGGTATGTGGGCAATGATTAATGGTAATATAGCAGCTAATGTGTCCAAAGCACTTTAAGTGTATCATCTCATTTAAAAGGTAAGTACTGCTGTAACCTCATTTAACAGATCATAAACTTCAGGCTCAAAGAGATTAAACACAGCTCTTGGTCTTAGTACCAAAAGTCCCCTGCCCTGGAAATCCCTCAGTCCTGATTAGAAGGGACATCTGTCACATTCTTCTTGCTCTGGAGGTATTGTCACCGTGTGCCCTTCTGCTCGGGTGAGCTGCGCTCCTCCTAACTACATAACCCAGTGTAGGGAGGTGGAAGGAAGTTGGTGTTTGCTCCAGGGCTGACTCACGAATGGGAAATATTTGTTCTTTTCTTATCCATCTTGTGTTTGGAAGAATGAGGAGAGTTCTAAATCTCAGTGGCAGGAGTTCTTTGTTTTATTTTGCTCTGAGCTGTCCTTAATGGCCTTGAAGATGCTTGATTGTCTAATCTATAGGAGAGCTCTGGGGATTCCTGCTGAGTGGTCAATTTCTTTAATATTCCTGACTCCCGATGTGTTTCTCTAGGGTGTGTTAGAGGCCTGGGATGGGCTTTCACTGTGATTTACCTTAGACAGGGTTTGGTGAAAAGTTGGCCCAGATTTTGTGTAAGTGACTTAGAAAATGAGATAGATTGAAGCAACTGGTTTCTTCCTCTCTAAATTGCTGTCTGATTGGATTAATCTGCTAAGTGTTGGCATTTGTTTCAAATTATAAATCATCTTTTTTTGCATGATTTGACTGATATGAGACACTTTTATTTGAAATGCACACCCTTTGTCAAACTCTATTGGTTATGCATGTGTTTTCAGTGTAATATGATTATACATGTACAACTCTTTTCCTTAAACTTTATACATCAAAAATTTCTGCACTAATTTGTACTAATGTCATTTTTATCCACCAGTTCCCACTGCAGTAAGATGTAGCTGATCAGAAGAAACTGAAATTTAAGGTCAAGTGTTGTGTTAAGGATGATAGGGCTACAGAAACATAAATTGGACATTACTATTGACCATTCTTGACCATAAACATTTTTTCTCCTTCTGTAATAATTGTCTGCTTAGGAAAATCTGATTTTATCAAGCAAAATTTCTCTAGGCCTTCTATCATATTCAGATAGTATAGTAAATCAGAACAATTTTCCTTTTATAAGCCTTAAATTTTTTTCTCTAACAAATGTGACATCTTCTTTGATATATGAATGGAAGATACCACCACCACCACCTATACTGCCACCACTGTGGAGGCCAAATTATTGAGCAAATGTATTTGATCTTGTCCTATAAGTGCCTGGCTTGTAACAGACAACTAGAAGAAAAATTAGGCAAACAAAATGAGTTTGCCATCAAACTCACTTGTGTTGGTGGGAGCCACCTTTCCGCCAACTGTGGAGACAAGTGTGCTTCCCAGAAGGCTGTGCGGGGAGAGAGTACTGGGGCCAGGACCCTGGGCCTCTCTTTTAGGGGCCCAGGATCCACAGGACACCTTGCACATCTCCTTCACATCACCTTACGAAACATCTCTGTTCTGTTTCCGATTCTTTTTGGTGAAATGCTGTAGTTCTAATACTAATGACTCACAAATATTAGTTCCTTTTCTATTTGTTTTCATTTCTAACCTTATTTCCTGCCCCTTTTTTTCCTTCCACTGGCATATTGAGAAGAAATACCAGGCATCTAATTGTGTAAGGTCAACTTCGATTTTTAAAATTTTTACTGTCAAGAGGACCTTGTACTTCAGTTACTGGGACCAAGACTACCAGACCTAACTGCCTTCTTTCTACCCACCTCCAAATCTGTGTGTTTTTACCCATTCTCCCTTCTCCCTCTGCTGAGACGCAGAGGAGTCCATTTTTCCCCTACAGTTCAGATTTTTTTTCTGTCTCTTCTGTTTTGTCTGCTCTTCTGGAGCCCAGCCCAGCACCCTTTGTCTTGCATCTTTAGTCTTCAGTCTTTTTTCTTCTCCACTGATGACTTCTGGGCCTATGAACATTCTCTGGCTTCCTCCTTTAATGAAACAATGTGCTGTCTTTTCAAGTTGCTCTTCTGCCATGTCACACTCCCTCTATTTTATCTCAGGCATTTAAGCCTTTCCATCTCTCAATATCCTGCTCAAGTGTGTGTGTGTGGTACTTTCTAAGCGGAAGGACTTGCATTTCTACTCTCTGCTTCTTCTTTACCCAAATCTCTCCCCATCCTCAGGAAAGACCCTCATCCCCAGAACAACCTTCCCCTGCCCCTAGTCCCGGTGTGCTATGGCTTGTGCCTAGATGTCCCTCCAAAACCTCATGCAGTCATAGGTAGGGCCTTTTCAGATGTGGCTGAGTCTGGAATATCTGATGCTGAGATTAAGGGTGCGTGGCTGCTAAGTCAGTCCACTGATTGGTTTAGCACTCACCCTAATCTTGGTAACCTAGATAGAATATAAAAGGAACAGTCTTAGTGCTTGGCAGGCTGAGGCAGGAGGATTGCTGAAAGTTCAAGACTAATTTGGGCTACATAGTGAGCTCAAGGGCAGCCTGAACTACAAAGCATAATCAAAAAACCGTAATGGGGGAGCAGGGCAGGAAAATACTGCTTGCTTTGCTATCGTCTGTCTTTCATGAACTGTTTCTTCTCTGTGATGCTTGTTTGCCGTGCCACTCTGCCTTGGAGCCAGCCTATTATGGACTGAAACCTCTACAAACTGTGAGTCAAATAAACCTGTTCTCCTTTAATGTTGGGTGTTGAGTATTTTGTCTCAGCAATGAGAAAAATAACTAAGACAGAATTTGATACCAAGAGGTAGAGCCATTGCTGTGGCTATACCTGAGCATGTGACTCACACATACATACTTAAGAGCATGTCACCCTCATCACCTAGACGGATCCTTAAGCCAGTTGAACTGACACTGCACCATAACACCCTACGCCTATGTCCTTGCTAGTTGCAACTCACACTGCCTACCTTGGGCTCACAGTACTGGCTGCCTGCAGCTTTCCTTGGTAGATGTTCCACATTCCTGCCATCTTTAACTTTTAGAGGTCTCTACTCACCTTTGGCTTTATTCCCACAGCTTCACGCTCTGCCCTTTTGGGGACTTCTTGCTTGGTTTCCTGGGCTTTCCTTTGAAATCTTGGTGGAAGCCTTTCTGTCCCATAAACTCTTGCATTTTCTATGCCAGTAAAATCAGCATCACATGGATAGCACTAAGGTTTGCTGTCAGTGGAAGCAGTAGCCAGACCCCCTTGCACCATGGTATCAGCCCCTTCTGAATAGCTGAGCATGGCTCAAGGAATCCTAAGCAACTATTCCCTGGGTAGCCATTCTCTCTCTCTCTCTCTCTCTCTCTCTCTCTCTCTCTCTCTCTCTCTCTCTGTATGTATCTAATTTTAATTTGTATCTATTTTTGTTATTTTAACCATCTCATTTTAAAAATTTTATTGGTATATTTTAGATACATATAGAGATAAAATTGATCATAGGGAATGAGTACTTGTACATGATATATCTTGCTTTTTTCCCATTTCCCTCTCCTCCTCTCAGCCCCTCTTCACCTCTTCATTTACAAAAACTTTGTTTCCATTTTTTGCATTTATTCATTTTTCTCTTGTCCCTTCTCCCTTGCCCCCACTCTCCTTATCATTTGAATATTTTCTTTCCATTTTGCAATATCTGTTATATATTTTGATTGTTATCTACACTTTTGGTTTCTCACACCAGATATTTACACATGTGTGTCTGATTTATTTCACTGAAGAATATGGTCTCAAGGTACATCAATTTACCTAGAAATGTCTCAAGTTTATCCTTCTTTATGGCAGAGTAGTACTCTATCTTATAATAAGACCCCATATGTTCTTTATCCATTCATTGATTGATGAGCATTTGGGCTGTTTCTAAGATTTAGCTATTACAAAATGTGCCACCATAAATGCAGATGTACATATATTGCTGTGGTGTCATGCTTTTAATTCTTTCAGGAAGAGACCAAAAAGGGGAAGCACTATGTCAAATGGAACTTCTAATTTTAATTTTTTGAGGAACTTCCACACTGATTTCCACAGCGGTTGTACCAGTTTACATTCCCACCAACAGTGAAGAAGAGTTCTTTTTTCTCCAAAGCCCTGCCAGCATTGGTTATTTATTTATTGATTGATTGATAGTAGCCATTCTTTTTGCTGTGAGATGGAATTTCAGTGTTGTTTTAATTTGCATTTCTTGGATGACTGGTGATTTCATATATTTCATATACCATGAAAGGTATATGAAAATATATGCCTTTTTACATATATTTGCCATTTTTACTTCTTCATCTGAAAAGTGTCTTTCATTTCAGATGTCCATTTTTGGACTGGATCTTTAAATTTAGGGGTCTTATTTTTTAGTTCTTTATATATTCTAGATATTAGGTCTTTGTCTGAGGAACAGCTGGCAAAATTTTTTTCCCATACTGTGGGTTGTCTCTTCATTCTGCTGGTGGTTTCTCTTGCTGGGCAAATGCTTTTTAGTAAGATGAGATCCCAGTTGTTGATGTTTTGTGATAATTCTTGTTCCATTGGGGTTTTGTTCATAAAGTTTTTACCTATACCAATGTCTTCAAGAGTTCTACCTGTTCTGTCTTCTAGAAGACTTAGTGTTTCTGTTTGAATATTTAGATATTTGATCCATTTCAATTTTAGTTTAGTGCATGGTGAAAAATGTGCGTCTAGTTTTAATCTTTGGCATGTGGAAAGCATTTCCAGCAGCATTAATTAAATAGGCTATCTTTCTCCTAGTGAATATGTTTGTATCCTTTGTAAAATGTAAGGTGGCTGAGTATGTTTGGAGTTGTTTTTGCATTTTCTAAACTGTTTCACTGATACTCAGGTCTTTTTTTTCTTTTTGCCAGTACCATGCTGGATTTCTTTTTTAAAATCACAGTAGCTGTGTAGTATAATTTCAAGTCAGGGATTGAGATGCTCCTACCCGCCTTTGTTGCCCAGAATTGCTTTTGCTATTCTAGGTTTATTCTGATTCTGAATGAATTTTGAAATTGTTTTCTTGAATTCTATGAGATATGCTATTTGAATTTTTATCATGATTGCATTAAATCTGTATAATAATTTTGGACATATTGTAATTTCCGCTATATTGGTTCTTCCTACCCAAGAACAAGGGATATTTTTCCATTTTTCTGATACCCTGTTTGATCTCCTTTTTTCAGAGTACTATAATTTTCAATGTAGAGGTCTTTTACTTCCTTCATTAGACTGATTCCTAGGTATTTCTTTTTTGGATATATTGTAACGGTATTGTTCCCTTAATTTCTCTCTTGGTGACTTTGTTATTCGTGTACAAGAAGGCTATTGATTTCTGCATGTTGACTTTGTATCCAGCTACACTAACGAAACTGGTTATTAAATCTGAAGTCTTTTTGGTGGAGTTTTGGAGAGTCTTTGACATAGAAAATCACGACATTTGTAAATAATGAAATTTAATTTTTTTCTTTCCTACCCTTATTCCTTTTATTTCTTTCTCTTGTCTAATTGCTCTTGCTAATGTTTCCAGAACTATCTTGAATAAGAGTGGTGACAGTGGACAACCTTTTATTGTGCCTGATTTTAGGCTGAAAGTTTTCGATTTTTGTTTATGTAGTATGATGATGACTGTTGGTTTGTCATACATGGCTTTTATCAGATTGAGATAAAGTCCATATCTTCCAATTTTCTGCAGAGTTTTTATCATGAATGGGTCTTAGACTTTGTCAAATGCTTTTTCTACATCTACTGAGATGATCATTAACATTGATGGTATATAAGTATATATATATATATATATATATATATATATATATATATATACTTATCTTTGTCTTATTATTTTCTTATCATTTGTCACCTTTTTCTTCCCTCTTTAATTGCTTTCCTTGCTTAGTAGAGTTGTTTTGTCTCAGTTTATGGAGTTATAGTTCTTGTTATCACTTTTTTTTTTAGTTCTTGTTATCACTTTATAGAACGTTTTGGAGAGCTGGTTTTGTGGTCATGAATTTCCTCATGTGTTCTTTGTCATGGAAGTGTCTTATTTCTCTATCAATTTTGAAAGATAGTTTTGTGGGCTACATCAATCTGTGTTGGAGGTTGTTTTCTTTTAGGGCTTGAAATACTTCACTCCAAGGTCTTACTGACTTTAGGGTTTGTGTTGAGATTTCTGCTGTGATTCTGATGGGGTTTCCTTTATAGGTGATTTGTTTGTTTTCTCTAACAGCTTTTAATATTCTGTTCTGGTATTGAATTTCTGGAATCTTGACTATTATGTGCCTTGTAGATTTTTTTTTGATCATGGCTAATTAGAGTTTTATATGCTTCACTTATCTGTATGTTAAATTTTTTCCTGCTTTGGAAGTTTTTTACCGTTACTTCTATGAACAGGATTTTATGTCACTTGCACTATCTCTTGGTTTTTTCATTGACTTCAATTAACCTTATGTTATTCTTCTTTGCATCATTTAGTAGATGTTGGATTGATTTTTTTAAATTTTATTTAAAGAGAAAAAACAAAAAAGAAAACAACCAAACAAAACAGAAAAAGGGTAGCAACAATACAGAATTCCAAAAGCAAAAAATAAAAGAACAACAAGAACAACAACAAAACAAAAACAAAAACACTAAGAAATCACCACTTGGTAAGTTGCATACTGTCATCATTGGAAATAGTTGTTCAAGTTACAAAATGAAAGCACACAAAGTAGACATTCAAACAGTGAGACTGTTAACAATTCTGCTCAACAATCTAACAAAAACAGTAATGTGGTCATCTATCTTACACACTTAAACATACATGCAGTTATATCCTTTAGAGCGCTTTCTTTTCCCCTCTCTTTAAAAAAAAATATATATATATATATATTTTAAAATTTTATTTTAAGGGGGGGTAAAATTAAACACAACAAAACAGAACAGAATGGGACATAAGAAAGCATAAATTTCAAAGCTAGACAACCAGCTATATGGCTGTCATATTGTCTCCTGTTTTCTTCCAAATGGTTGTCCATATCTTTGCATATGGAGAGCTCATACTAAATAACATAGCCAATCTTTTCACAAGATGTGTAGTTCACTGGCTTCCACTTGCTAGGCAGGGGGGAGGGGGACAGGGGACACGGGACGGGTGGGGGGGGGACAGGACGACATGAGATGTCTGATTCTCAGCCCATACTCTGGCAGGCTCACAGCTGCCCCCTAGAGAGGGGAGGAGTTCCTTGTTTTCCCGGTACCCCAAGTCAAACACATGGTGCAGGTCCCGATGTGCCAGGGTCTTTCTCCTTCAGGCCGCTGAAAGTTGGCCACATTCTCAGCCACCCCCCAGAGAGGAGTGGTGCTCCTTGTTCTACCGGCACCCCGAGTGGATTTTTTTTTGTGGTTTCTTTTCATTATTTCTAACTGAAATCCTGTCTTCTATGGCTGTTATTCTGTCTTCACATTCACTCATTTCTCTGTGTATACCTTCAGTGGAATTTTTAATCTCCTGGATATCTGTTTGAATCTGTTTCATGGATTGTATTTTTTTTTCTTTGTTGGGCATTCATGATTTCCATCATTTTCCAAAGCACCTCTTTTATCTTAGTTGTATCAGTTCTAGACTCACTAAGCATATGTTTCATTATGGTCACCATCTCTGTATTTTTCTGAGAGATTATTTCTGATTTTTTCTAGAGCCTTATTCATCTGCTTTGTTACTTCCACTGTTACCTCTTCAGAGAGTCCAGGCAGGTAGCTTTCTAATTGTTCCACCTCATTGCCCTCTAGGTTTGCCTTTGGTAAGCTGCAAGTCTGGGGTTGATCTTAAGTGTCTTCTCATTTTTCTTTTAGTGTATTTCCTCAGTTGATGCTTGTGAATTACTTATCGTTTAATTGCTAGTATTTATTTATTTATTTATTTATGTATTTATGTATTTTGTACTGGGAATCAAAGTCAGAATCTCACACTTGCCAGGCAGGCACTGTATCACTGAACTAAATCCTCAGCCCTATTGCTAGTATTTAGAACCTGTAGGAAATGATTATTTCTCACAGATATCTTCCTCATGTAGCTGGCTTTTGGATTTTGAGTCTATTGTAAGATCCTTCCTCTTCAATTTATTGGGGATGAGAAGTTGCTGCCTACTTAGCCTAGCCTCTGGTTCTTTGGCATTGGCCTTTAGTATTGTTATGACCCTTAGGCAATCTCAATCTTGGTATACCAGGAAGAACAACTGATTAGAACAATTATGTCACCTTAGCTGAAATAGTATAATAAGCAATAATGATAACATAAAACACAACCTAGAAAATAACAAACTGTGATAAAGAGTAATTTGCCATTTTTAATTATATAAACTAGATTTGTGTTATGTGACAAAACCTAAAGTGAACTGGAAAATTGTATACAGCAAATAAGCTCTCAGTATGTTGATTTTACCCTCAGGGGAAAAATTTAGAAGGTGGTGGAGGAAAATAGAGAAATAGATGAAGAGGAAAAGATTAGAAGCGAGGCTAGAGGACAAAGGATGATTATACAGACTTGGTGAAGAAGACAGAAGGGAAAGAGAAGGAAGCAGTGCAAATAAGAACAGAACAGAACAACAACAAAAAAAACTAGAAACCATGTTCATACTCATATAAAAATCAATCAAGAAAAAACAAAATAAAAAGAAGAAAGGAGAAAAAAAATGTCTACTTCAAGATGTGTCTCTGCTGTTACTGGTAGACCACATGGGCAGATAGAGCCCATATCTGAGTTGATTAACCCCAGCAAGCCAGCCACAGATTTATGATGGTATAGTGCATAATCCCAGCAAACTGCACCTTTGTTTCACTGAAGTTCAGGCTGGTTTCTGGCTGTGATTTGTTCAGCCTATAATGTTCCATGTGCCTCCTGCCAGCTTGCTCTCAGCTTCCTGACCCTCTGCTGACTTGAAATCGGCCACCTGACCTTGACACTGGTAGTTGTTAGATGGAGCTGGTTCACAGCCGTTCTGAGTTCTGAGCTCAGTTGTCCCATCTCTGAAATGGCTGCTGGCCAACCACTCTTCCCTGGAGGATGTCTGAACCTGAATAACTCACCATCCACTGCAGTCCAAAGTGTCCACTGCTCCATTCCACTGGTACATTTCTCTGTGGAGGCTTCTAGGGTCACCAGTAATAAACATGAGTCTGCAGATTTGAGTCACCCCTTCCATGCAGTGAGGCCAGGCTCAGGCAGAAAGCACTGCTCACGACCCCCGTCTTCTTTGTTGCAGTCTCTGTCTTGTCTCTCCCTGCAGGCTTAAATTTTCACTTCAGATCCTTCTTGGTTTCTGAAGATCCACTTTTCTCCTTCTTGTCTTCTTCACATTGTTATATTTAAATGTCTGGACACCAAATCTCAGAGAGGCTGTTTCCAAGTCACTCAGTTCTTCTCCATCTTCCTGGAAGGCTCAGGGCTCTCTTTTCAAATGAAAACTTCATGCTTTTGCAACTTGGAGCCTTCAAGGCCTCTTTCTTTTTGCACTGTACAAAATACTTGTTATCTTTGTAAGGGTGCTATTTTCTTCAGGATCCACACTCCCTTTGGCTACAGCTTTATACATGGTTCATTGCAAGGCAAAATTTAAATTTTTCAAATTTGTTTGATCTGTTTTTGTACCCACTTGTCACTCTAAATTTGGCTATAAGCATCCAGAAGTACTCATGCTGCATCCTGAATGGTGGGCTGGTTTGAAATGTCATCTACCAAATCAATTACTCCACTGCCCTTAATCCCAAGTCTCTTGTAATATATCAGGAGATGGGCAAAATATAGAGAAAATTTTGGTCAGAGTGTAACACACATGACTTTTTGTCCAACTACCAATGGACTTCTTGTTCCTAACTGAAACCTCTTGTGCCTGGCCTTTACTGTCTACATTCCTGTGGACATTCTGGCCTTCTGAGGTCCAATCAGAATGACCCATCAAGTTCTACTTACAGCATTCTAGGGTTTCTCCAGTCCACATCTCCAAACCTTTACAACTCCTCCTCCAAGCCTCAAATCTGTGTTAACTAGGGTTCTCTAGAAAAACAGAATTAATAGAAATATATGTATGATTACACAATGAGATTTATTAGGTATGCTTACAGGAGCTGAGGCAGGAGAGTTTACAATGGTCATTTGTGGGATCAGAGGCAGAGGAGTCCTCAATGGCTATCTGCATGCAGGAAAGCTAGAGTAAGCAGTAGCTAGCTGCTCAGTCCTAGAAAATGGAAGCTTCAAAACAAGAGAGATCAAGGATGCAACACCAGTTCAAGGTCAAAGGCCTACAAGCTTATTGGAGAGTTGCTAGTGTGCACCTACATTGGAAGGCTGAAGAAGCTGGAGACTGATATCTAAAGGCAGTGGTAGCAAAGGACATTGCAACAGCTCAAGAAGACTAAAACTGGTTAACTTCTTTCTTCTTTCTTTTTTATTTCATCCAGGCTACAAGCCTATTGGTTGGTACCACCCACAACTAAGGTGGTCTTTCCCCCTCAGTTTACTGGCCCATAGCTCAGTTATCTATAGACATACCCAGAACTGTGCTCTACTCACCTGCTAGGTGTTTTTTTTTTTACTTCAGTCAATTTATTTATCACAATTAACCATCACAATTTTGTCTGGAACTACATTAAGAAAAGAAATAATTCCTTAATTAACAAGAGACAGAGTTCTGTTTGAGGGGACCCACTAGGCTTGCATTATTACATGACTTAGCATTTAGTATCTATCCATTTAATTTCCATCTTTTGCCTAGTTGGAGGAGGGAGGTAAGAGAAGGGTCTATAGAAGCTTACGCCAGCCTTTATAGATCTTTGTTACTTAAAGAAGGGCTCTTGACATTTCAGTAAATATTAAGGTTCTTGCTGTTTCATTTAATGTTGCATTTCTCAGTAAAGATCCTGAGGATAATTTTCTAGGATAGTTCTTTGACTATTCTAGGATGCTAGGTCAGTACCCCGAGGGAGGTCAATTAAGTTTGAGAAGATACTATTCTCCCATAAACGCTTATGTGTTATGGCAGGCAGAATTCTAACATGATCCTTAATAGTTACACCTTTGTATAATCTACTCTCCCTGAGTGTGGGCCGAACCTGAGAATATAGTGACTAGGATTATATTGCATGATATGTCAAAAGGGAAAGTATCCCAGTGGACTTGAATTAATCAGGTGAGCCCTTTAAAAGCAATGTTTTCTCTGGATGCCTCCCAAGGGGAAAAGTCAGAGATCTGAAGCAAAATGAAGATTTGATACACCATTGATGGCTTGAAGGTGGCAAGAAAGGTAGGTGACCGTTAGGAGGTGGGAGCAGCCCCAGCTGACAGGCAGTGAGGAAATGGGATCCAAGGCCTACAGCTGCTGGGAAATGAATTCTGTCAACTACCAATGAATCTGGAGGCTTCAAATGGAATCTGAGTAGTGAACCAGCTTGTGCTAACCTTGGGCCTGCAGAACCCTGAGATAACAAGTTTGGCAATTTGTTACACAGTGATAGAAAACTAATATCCATGTGTTTGGCTTTAAAAAGTACTGCAGACTGGCTGGGAACAGTGGTGCACACCTGTAATCCCAGCACTTGGGAGGCTGAGATAGGAGAATCACTACCAGTTCAAGGCTAACCCTGGCTACATAGTGAGTTCAAGGCCAGCCCTGGCTACATAGTGAGTTCAAGGCCAGCCTGAACTGACAGCAAGACCTTGTCTCAAACCCCCCATTCCCACAAATACTGTATACAGATCTCCCAATAGACTATTGTTCTCAATTATCAGATTGGCACCTGCTTCATCCTGGAATCTGGACCATGCCTGGGGATATTCCTTCTTGTGGTAGGACTCAATTAATGCCTGTCTAGAGAACGAGTGATTCTGAAGTTCACCTTCTGAGTTAATTCATTTTATGTTGCCAATAACAATATCACAGACTTGGTAAGTTTTAGTGAAAAAAGGTTTGGTTTTTTTGCTCAATGTTCTGGAGGTCCTAGCTCAAGGGGCCATAACTGGTGATGGCCTTGCTGGCAGAATCCCAAGGTAGTATGGGGCATCATATGGCAAGAGACAGGGAACATGTGTGTGTCTCTTCTGGTCTCTCTCTCTCTCTCCTTTTATAAAGCCACCCCAATGACCTAATTTAATCCTAATTGCCTCCCAAAGGCCCAGTCTGTTTCTAAATGCTATAGCTGGATTAAAATTCTACCCTTAAATTTCTATGCCCTCATAATGGCATTACATTTCACCACATAAAACCTTGGGAGACATATTCAGAACATTTCCTTACATGGCACCATGGGTGGATGATAGCAAAATGGTGATAAAAATTCTTGTTATCCCTGTCAGTAGAATAACATTTGTTCAGCACTTACTTTGTTCAAAGCACTAATCTAATAGTTCACAAACATTTCTTTCAGTGGCTGCTAGCTTTTGTCAAACTTGATTTTCCTTGGGCTTCTCTGAGAGGTTTCTTACATTGGCAAGGATTTAATGAGACTGAGCCATATCAACATGTAATTTTATTAGTGTTAGCCTATTAACGCCCACATGTGTATTGTCTATTAGGCATGGAAATGGCCAGGTAATCACTTTGACTTAGTAATTATTTTTTCCTAATTCCCAGGATAGTCTCAGGCCCCTACAGTAAATGACAGAAAGCCAGTGGTGTTAGCGTGATGATTAACCACGAGCTTGTCTTTACCAGTACTTAGACACGGCATTGAGTGGTTTAGCGTTGGATTCTAGAGTTGAAATGCTGGATCCAAGTTTCAGCTGTAATCCTTACATGGATGTGTCTGTCTCCTTACTTGACCAATGGGATGATAATAGTATTACCTCATGAGATGGCTGAGGGATGAACAGAATCCTGTAGGTAAAATGCTTAACATAGTGGCTGGCTTTAGATAGCTCTAACTATTAGCTATTGTTACTACAATGGAATAAAGATCAATTACTGTAAATTCCAAGACCTGAGGTTTCTTTTCTGAACACAAAAATGATAGGCATGAAGTTTGCCAAATATAAAATGGCTTACTACTACATTTTCAATGAGAACATCCTTGTGAATATTCTTATAGGGAATCGTTGTGTGGGGAGGGCAAGTATATTCCCTTAAGAATCACTTGTCCTAGACCAAACAAGGGCAGTGGTAATGGCCCTCAGGGTTATCCAAGGTTCCAGATCCCCAGGCCCCACTCTAGTCCGTGAGCTCAGACTAAATCAAATTGTTAGGAAACCAGAGGGGCTGCTTGGGGGTTTGGGCCTGTGGGTCAAGTGGTTCTTAAGTTCTTGTGAAGCCAGGTATTTCCTTTGGTGGATATGTGTTACAGATAACTAAGACAGACAAGAGGCAGGTAGGCGAGGCCGTGCAGAATTTTGATTTCAGAACTACACAAGGAACTCGGGGAGGCTGCTTATGGTTGGGTATCTCAGGAAGAGTGGAACAGATTTCCATAGACAGTGTAGGGAAATACTGTGAGGCCTGTTTCTCTGTAGAACTGAGAGGAAGGGAAATAACTCTGTTGTCAGGAAAATCCACTCACTGATCTCTCAGAATCTTGTTTTGAAATGGCATTTAGATTTCAGCAACGTGTTCGCACTTGAAAAATGAAAACATTGGATAGAGCTGGTGTTTACGAGTGTGAACTTGTTCTGGCATCCAGTGTAATTTTTTTTTTCTACATAACTGCCATTCTTCCCATCTGCTCCTCCAAGCAAATCATTGTGAATGAGGTATTTCAGCTGGGGGAGATCTTAGCTGCTTTGTTCGAAATAGGTTGTGAGTGGGAGAGAGGAAGGGTTTCCCAGTGTCCTACAGCATGGGTGGCACATAAGACTTATTGTCAACAGTAACTGTGTGTACACACAGCCATGAGGATCAGGGTAACATGGGCACCTCTGACAGTCTTGGGGATTCAGGGATTGGGCCTCCTCCTGGTGGGAAGTTGATCTCATCAGGTCCTAAGGGAGGGCTCCTGAGGTGGGCACAGTAAGGATTGTCAGGGTCTCCGTTTGGAGCTGGATGGTTTGGTTAAGTCCCAATCGCTACAGGTGCAGTTGTTTCTGTTATTTATCAGCACGCTTGCTTTTGAAGGTAGTGGGGTGGGCTCTTCTGGGGTTATCACATAAAATATGGGACCCTCCTTAAATCTCAATTTCAGATAAACAACAAATAATATTTTAGAATAGATTTTTGTAAATATATGAGATGTACCTATATTTAAAAATTATTCATTGTGTATCTGAAATTTGAATTTAGCTGGGATCTTGTTTTATTTTGGCTCAATCTGACTCTAGTTCCCTTGGGCCTGGTGACCTGTGTTGAAAAAGGTAGAAAATACCAGGATGATATTAGGGCTCATTTTTGGGTAGTTTTCTATGGTGGTTTGTGGTGGCAAAGGGGCACTGAGGAGCTCCCTTGCCAAGAAGTCTGCAAAGTAGCAGAAAGCTTGGAACATAAAGGAGCTGATAACCTGATTAGAGGAAGGGGAGGCCTGCATTCTTTCCTTCTTGCCTCATGGGAAGACTGCCTGGCAGGAATGAGCCATCAGCCTTGCCTCCTCAGAGGGCCACCTCCGCTGGCCCTGGCTGCTGCGCTGATAGTTGGGCGTACTGTCACCTGTGGGAGCCAAGAGCTATCTACCCTGCAATCCTGACTTGAGACGTGATTCTCCTACTTCCTGCAGGGGCAAGGGAGGCGCCAAAACATCCAGCTTTGAGAGCTGATAGCAGGGAGTGACATCAGGATCCACTGTGAAGGCTAATATATTTGGAAGATATGGTTTAATGACAAGGGAAACTTTGTAGTCAGATGGATCTGGGCTCAAAGCCCAGGGATACCACTTGCTGGTTATTGCATCTTGGAACTGGGCTCTGTTTCCTCGTCTCTGAAGTGGAGTTGATAGTGATACTGCCCTCACAAGGTTGTGGCGTGGGTTAAATGAGAGTATCTTCAAGGCATTTAGGTAGTGTGTGTAATTTGGTACCTGCGCAACTATTGATAATGCTTATTGCCCCGTGAACATATTGGTCTCCAGCATCTCATATCACCCAAATGACCATGTTTGTCTCCTAAATCTTGCCTTGTGCTCCTGGAATTAGGAAGTGTTACAGGCTTCCCTTCTGAACAGCAGACAGCTGGCTGGCCATCCCTCGAGGCTCATTTTTTAAGAACTCTGTAGCACCAAGGCAGGGGCAGGGTTTGGGTTCCTCATGACTTCACGAGCTTCTCCTCTGAACTTGTGTGCATCAACGTCAGGTCTCAGGACATGCAGGTGCTCGCTCTGCAAAGCCAGCTTCAGACAAGTTCCCATTTGTCCAGTCGGACTGCAGTCCCATATCCTTGAATCAGGACCCTGGGAGCCACTCCTGGGCCAGATGAGAAGGGCCTCGTATGCCAACTTCTCCCTATAGAAGCCACCAAATTTCTTAAGGCAGTGACTGTGTAAGAACATAGAACAAATAAAAAATACAGAAGACTTTCTTAAATGTTTCAGCATCAAGAAGAAAGACTCTAATATTATGTCAATAGCTCTGTACTTAGTGGAATGTGCTGATGTACATATTGCAGTAAAGGAAAGGGGTGAATTATAGGAGATCTTTAATGGAGCTGATAGGCTTTTAGAAAGGGCATCAGGAAAAGTTCCAGTGACATTTTAATGCAATTGATTGTACATAAGGATAGGGAGGTTGGTTTAAGGAGCTGGAATATACACTGTGGGCCACAGAGACCAAAGCAGCCTGGGAATTCAGACTCCAGGGTAGGGGGAGAACCAGTGCCGCCTCAGGCTCATTCCCCTCCCTGGCAGCTGGAACCAGCTTTACCGCTCAGCCTGCCACTGCCACCAGAGAGTCAGCTGGCTGGTGGGTTGGCTGACAGAGCTGTTGTGTGCTGAATTCCTTTCCAAGGAGGAGGAGGAGATGCCAGCTATTCCATACATCATCCCCTGCCACCTGCCAAGGAGGCAAGAAACCGCTGTGGGGAAAACAGCATTTACTCATTCCTTTGTATTGGGGTCTGAATACAAGCCAGAAGCAGTGGGGCTTGTTAATAAGCCAGTTGCAAATCATGCTAATGGAAGTGCTAGCATCTGCGTCAGGGCTGGGGAGCTGGGTGACTGATGTTGAGACTCTCAGATGTCACCTGCCCAACATCGTGTTGTCAGACCTGTTCTAGTGCACATCATGGTGGCTAAATGTGAGCAGCCAGGAGGGACAGGCAAGCATTAGGGTGGAAACACTTTTGTGCCTTCCCGTGACGTGAGTATTGTAAGGCTAACAGAGACCAGAGCTTTTACCCTGGGCCCTGCGTAGTGAAGCTGGAGGACAGAGATGTTTTGCTTTGGGCACAAAGACAAAAACCAGAAAAGTTAGCAGTGCCACCCACACACTCTACACTCAACCCCTATGCAGTTTGGTTTCCTTGGACATGTGCCATCTCTCAGTGTGGCCAAGTTAGATGTCATACTCACAAAGGACCCACCATGCCCAAGGGGAATCTTATAGTCCTGGGGATACTGGGGTTTGACATCATGTGTCTCCTCCCTGACCTGATGTGTCCTGGCACTCAGCTCTCTGTTGGCTCAGATCTGAGGATCATGCTGCTCCCAGCGGTCTTTTTGTCCCGTGGACTGTCACACTCCACCGTGTTGCTGATTTCCTCTTCCAGTAGGTAACGTGTGTGTGTGTGTGTGTGTGTGTGTGTGTGTGTGTGTGTAACCTCACTTCCTCAGCGACGAGGGGCTTTGCGAGAGGCATAACTGTTGCCCACAGTGGACAGCTCAAGGCACGGTGTGCAGAGGTGGCAAGACTAATTCCTTCCTGCTTTCTGTGAGCCATGTGCAGGAAAATGGATGTAACCATCTTCCCACTATCTACTGTCCAATTCCTCTCTCAGTCCCGCCTTGCTTCAAGCCCATGCCTGCACCCTGCCTTGGCCCTCTTCTCTCCTCAGGTGACTGGTAAGTTTATGAGTTAAATATACTTGCAAGGGCCAGGATGTTTTTTTTTTTTTTAATTTTATTTTAAAGGGGGTAAAATTAAACACAACAAAACAGAACAGAATGGGACATAAGAAAGCATAAATTTCAAAGCTAGACAACCAGAGATCTTCACTATTATCGTATTGTCTCTTGTTTTCTTCCAAATGGTTGTCCTTATCTTTGTATATGGGGAGCTCACACTAAATAGCATAGCCAATTTTTTCACAAGATGTGTAGTTAACTGGCTCCCACTTGCTAAGCTGGGGGGGGAGATGGTGAGGGGACACAGGTTGGGGGACAGGACGACATGAGATGTTTTATTCTCAGCCCACACCAGCAGGCTCACAGCTGCTCCCCAGAGAGGGGAGGAGCTCCTTGTTCTCCTGGCACCCCAGTCAACCACATGGTGCAGGTCCCGAGGCGCTAGGGTCTCTCTTCTGCAGGCCGCCGAAACTCTGCCACATTCACCTGCTATTTCTTTCTGATGAATTTACCATTACATTTCCAAAGTTCTGAAATGGCCAGCAGACCACAGAAAGAATTCTCTTTAGGCTCCTGTTTGAAACCAGCAGCTATAGCAATCTGCTGGCCTTGCTTCAGGGCCACGGCCAGGATGTTTTTAAGCCATGGTGGTGAACTAGCTTCTCCCTACTGCCTTGTTCCTTGAGTCATGGTCCTGCCCAGCTGCCAGTAAGAGTTGGGAGGAGGGAAGATTCTCTGATGACACAGAGAATCTTTAGCCTGAAGAGCAATTTACCTGTGCCAAGTCACTGTGTAGATCTGTGTGTGTGTGTGTGTGTGTGTGTGTGTGTGTATACATGTGCTGGGGCTCGCCAGGGTGTCAAGGATTCTCTGAGGTCATGATCTTTTCTTTCTTGGGTCCAACCAGGAACCCCATAGAAACTTTGCCAGATAAAGAAACAGGTTCTTTGAAAGTCATTTTTTTCTTCAGGCTCAATGAGAATTCTTGAGATTACCCATCTGAGCACCTTCCTGGAGTATTTCAAGGTCAGAATGCAGTAGACTAAACCCTTTACATAAGCCTTCCCCTTTCTTGCAAATTTGTGTTATCCCAAAACTGTAAAAGGAAACACATATGCTTTTAAAATGGAAGGAAGTCTATTCCTCATGTTTGTATTAAATGGGAAATAAAATCCTTCAGCAAACTCTTGCTTCCTGCCTCCCTAGAGAAGGGATCAGTTTGGGAGACAAGGATCTTGTCTCCAAACATTACACCTCCAGCCAGCCAGAAAAGAGGATTCGTGCCTTTATTTATAATGTATTTACACAGCTCAGCAGCCATTGAATAAGTCTGTTTAATGAAATGCTGGGCTTGTATTTAGATGGGGCTGTTGGAAATCATTATGAGTAAACACGTGTAGAGATTTATTTTCCTCCCCCCAGAGGTCCCTCAGAGGTCCCTGAAGATAAATATTTGCATGGTTTCCAGTTTGCATTTCCCCAGCCGAAGCAAGTGGTTTGCCCCCTTCCACCTAGCTTGTTAACATGCACAGAACTGCTCTCCTCCCAGGCCTGCCTGTGACAGTCCCACCCAGCCACAGGGACAGTGGCTGGGCGGCAGCCATCTACCCGGCATTAGTGCAGGCATGGGCTCATTACTGTTCCGAGCAGGGGAGCAGGTCAACTCGAATCCAGTGACTTTTGCTTGTGTTCACGAAGCCCAGTTCTGTAAGAATCTGCATTGCTACCCTGGTGTTATGGAATTCAGAGCGGTAAACATACTTCCCCAGAACCCTGAGAAACTGAAATCTCTTGAATTCTCAGCGAATTCTTTGGGAAGCTGATTTCAACTTTCTTTTACGTCATTTGTTTTTCCTTCGTACTCTTAGTAATATTCTAAAATAAACCAAAAGATGCTAAGATGAGGAGTAAAGTAAAATATTTTTGATTGGTCTTTGTTTTCTTGCTATGAGGGATCATAGAATGCTTTGTACCTTCTAACATGTACATCTTTTTTTTTTTTTTAAACTACAAATAGGGAAAGAGACCCAAGGTTATTCATAAAGGACGTGACTTTTCATTTTGGAGTCATCATTAGCATAAAATGGAGTTGAGAAGAGGTCTGATGCTGTTCAATTTATTTTACAGCTCCGTACTTGAACATCGCAGAGGTCTCAGAATAAATTTAGGAAACATTTTACAGCTCAGGCTCAAAATGCTCTTTACTGTAACATATGGCTAGTACTGTGACCTACGAAGTACTATGTGCTCAAATCTGTAATCTTGAACTGGGCACACAGTCACATCAGCTGGTTTGAGGAAGACTGCAGCCACCTGTCAGGGATTTGGGAGGGGGAAAGGTTATGGAGTTTGAATTCCACCTGTATCCATATATCACTATGTGGGCTGGAAAGCATGGCGGCTGTATCCTGCAAGACGCAGCATTTTGTGGTTTTCAAATGGTTGTTGGAAATCCAGGGCTGAAAGTTTGCATGCAGTTCTGCTTCTTGGGCAACTCGGTTCCCACTGTTAGTGAGTTGTCCCGCAGTGTGCAGAAGGCCAGTGAACTTTTTTGAGAAACTGGCAGCCCAGCAGACATTCTGGCGCCAGAAGGACAGCAGCGGGAACTGAAGATCTTTGTACCAAGAATAAAACAGTGCTTCTTCCTTGAAGGAGCGGGAGCTTTGGTACTTGAAGACCCTTGGTAGGAATTGGGTAGCAAAGCTGGGGGTGGGGGGCAGAAGCCTGAGTTACCCTGCCTGTAACTGGGGAAAGGGGAGGAAATTGCAGTTCTCTCGGTGAAACATAAAAGGATGTAGGGTGGGAAGGGTGCAGGGCGGGGAGATGAAAGTGCCCATCAAGACCTGTCCCTCCGCTGCTGGGGGAAACCCTCTCCTCATTTCCAGTGAAATTCCTGTCAGGAGATGTATTGAGGGAACCAGTGGAAATTTTTCACTGGGGCTGGGGGAGGAGTGGGGTGGCTAAGGGAAGAACCACATGCCAGTGCAGGAGCCTGAGGACATGGGACGCCCTGGGAATTAGCAGAATTCTTGGGCGAGGTCTTTGGACATTCCTAGACTGCAGAATCGGTGGATTCAAGACAACTGCACCCAGATCTTACAGGGCAGAGACCCGCACCTGGCGCCTGGGCCGCGCATTTGACACAGGGTCCACACGAATGTATGCCCTTTAGACTCGCATACTATCAGGCATTCCAAGCCACTCCTGTCCACCCATTCTGTTTTCTTGTTCAGAGAAATATGAACAGGAAGGGAGACTCGCCAGGAGCAGGCTTTGGACCCAGCGAGATCGCGATCGGGTGGCAGGGTGGGCGGTGTTGGGGCGCGGTGAGCGCGCAGCCCGCGGTGGGCAGCTGCGCGGCGAGGGCCGGGCGCGCTGTCGGCGGTGGGCAGCGCCAGGCGAGCCTGCTCCGGGACGGCTGGCAGCTCCGTGGCGGCTTCGGGAATGTTGACAGGTTCTGCAAATAACAGCTGCGGAGCAATCATTCTGTTTGGACAATGTGGGAAGGCCCATTGTTCACAAATTGGTCTCTTCAATAACACCTGCACGCACAGATAATAATCCATTGTCGGTTTCCTGGCTTTCAAAGACAAAAGACAGCCGAGGAGGGAGGAGTGAGTGTCTTACTGGAGATAGCAGGACAGCTTTGGAACAGAGGAGAGTGCAAACGAGGACTCCAGGTTCTGTTCCTGGATCTACTGCGGTTGTAATTCACCCTGGGGTCCTCATTTGCCGCTGCTTCTTTTATCCTAGCAGGCCACCAACATCACAGCAGCAAGCGTCATTTCCTATGCAGTTGCTGAGCGTGCAACTCAGCGGGCAATGCTGGTAAAGAGTCCCCAGGATAGGAAAGGTCACACGTGTGTGTGTAAATAGAAGGTTTATGAGGAGCAGGTGTTGGACCTCTGCAGAGATTGCATCATTAGCATGGCAAAGCCAAGATGAAACCGAGGTATATTCCTATAGGCACAGTCTTGCTATGGCTCTCGGATGCCTGAGTGAGCTGGACCCTTTTGGTCCTTCTGGAGGCACCAGATGCAGTCTCCATCCTTGTTTATACATCCAGCACCTTCCATTTGCATGATGTTTGGAAATTAAGGTCATCCTCTCTCACCTGTGCCTCATCACAACAGCATGAAGTCTGTAGAAAATATAAGCCCCATTTGAACAGAACTGGAACCCAGGGACTCAGTGGGGACTTGAATCTTGTGTCTGCTGACTCCATAGCTTACATTCTGTTTATTACACTACTTTGGTACAAGAACAGCATTGTTGGTTTATTTACATTTTATTATTTTATTTTATATTTTATTTTATATCTTTGACTTTTCCAACCTTTGTGGAGCAGCTACTACCAGGCCTAAGATTAAGGAATAGGTAGGTAAGGACATAGGAGATACATTTCCTATCCTGCTGCACCCACCTACACGGTATCACTGAGCACCTTGGCTATTTACATTTCAGTTCATTAAAATTAAATGCAACTTACAATTTACTCCATCAGTTGTAAACCAGCCACGTTTTTAAGCTGTA
>PVJX010015986.1:0-41552 GCA_004027295.1 Dolichotis patagonum | reverse complement strand
CCAACTATATAACACATGTTGAAATAAACAACTACTTTGAAGAAAAAGAGACACTACAATACCCAGTGCTGATTCCATAATGTCATGATGTGAAGTCCAGCAAAACTATCACTTTTTGTTCAAAGTGATCTTAGCTTGCTTTGCCTTGTTTAAGTTCAACACACATTAAGGTATGGACAGCTGTTTTGAGGAGAATGAAAGACACTATGACAGCCATTCATGGCTTCCCTAATATCTGGTCTTGAAGACCTGTAATGCCCTCCTCGTCCTGCTCAGATCAATTCCATACTAGGTTGTTTCATGTGAATTCCCTGTATGTGACAATATGGACAACTATTTAGAAGAAAACAAGATTCAATATGATAGAGAACGAATATCTCCAATTGTCTAGCTTTGAAATTTATGTCTTACATTGCTTTCTTGTGATCCGCTTTGCTCTGTTTTGTTGTGTTTAATTCTACCCTTTTGATATAATTGCATGTATATTTGAGTGGGTAATATGGATGACCATATTGTTGTTTTTGTCAGATCGTGGAGCAGAACTGTTAAAGTCTCACTGTTTGAATGTCTACTTTACATGTTTTAACTTTGTAATCTGAACAACTATTTCCAAGAGGTCAGTATGTAATTAGTCAAGTAATAATTTCTTTGGTTTTATTGTTGTTGTACTTTTCCTTTTTTCCTTGGAATACTGTATTGTCGCTACCCTTTATTCTGTTTTATTTTGTTTTGTTTTTTCCTCTTTAAATAAAATTATTAAAAAAAAAAAAAAAAAAGAAAACAGGAGCCGAGTGGGTGGCACACACTGGTAGTCCCAGCAGCACTCAAGAGGCTAAACCAGGAGAATCGTTGCAAGTTTGAGACCACCCTGGGCTACAAAATAAGGTCAATGCCAGCCTGAACTGCATGGTGACACCTCATCTCAAAAAAACAAAAAAAAAGAAATAAAAAAATAAGAAAATAGTTATTTCCATGGCTTTGACCTAAGGTTCTCAAAATGCAAAAACCCCTAAGTGGCTTCCAATCTGCAAAACCCCAGCAAAGGCAGGAGCCAAAGTGAAGGATCTGCACCATGGAAAATACAGAGACTAAGGTCGCCCTGCACCCCCGCAGTTGGGACACTGCCTACAGAAGTAATGAGAGGCTGGGCACAGGAAGGGCTGTCACACGAATGGGGAGATCTGCCACAGCTGACTCTTCCATTCAACATGCAGTGTTTTATGCATTTTAGGTTTTTACAAACTGGCGTCTAGACCAGAACGAAGTCAAAAACGAAGCATTTAGAGAAGCAACAGTGAAAGTTCAGCTTCAGATTCTGCCTGGACGAACAAGCACCAAACACACCTGGAAAGACTAAGACCAAAGACCCTGCCCACGCCTCACCTCAGCTGCTCCAGAATGCACAGGGCAGCGGGCCCATGGACAGAGGAAAGAAAAACACATCCAAAACGAGCTCCCAAACACGTGCTGCACCAACACGCCACAGATTCAAGTGGACACAGCCCAACATGTACAGCAATCCTTAGAGTAACCAAAGCCATAAAAACGACATGCAAACAGAATTCTCCAGTCACAGTATTCTTAGTTTCCCAATTTCCCTATCAAAGTAAAACTGTAACAGAAAACATCTGCTCTGTGTCAGAACACAGAACAAGAACAGTTGATGGACACAAGATGGGGCTGAGATCAGGAGCTCAGCACAAGGACAGAGGCCGGGCTGGAGGTTTCCACACCAGCACGAGGAAAGCAGAAGGTCGGTGCCACTTGGTGCCAGCCTCCATGCCTCTGCCCTGGCTGCTCCCGCAGCACAATTCCCCCCACCTGCCTGACAGCATCACAGTCGCCTCTGCCAGGGCTGAAGGCTTTCTTTATAGGTTTAACAACGAAGACCTAACAATGGACTTTGTGTAAGCACATCAAAATTCAATTACAATGAAGGGCAATTAAAACTGAATGAGTTTAAACTGCTGGTATTAGTTTCTTTCCTGTCTTTGAGCCCTTCACAGGGGATTAATAAAAAGAGATACACAAAAGGGGAAGCTATGGCCAGAAGAAAGATTAAGTGCCTTCACATATGTGAAGTGTAATTTTGTGCAGCTACCCCAGCTCCACAAACAGCAAGTGCAATTAGTTACATCAGACACGAATCTTCACTTTAACACAGTCCCGCAGGCCTGAACCACCCATGGTACATGTGTGACTGTCCGATCAGGCGGCTTGTACCACTAGTGGTACAGTAGGATCTAATCATTCATTGGTCTTTACACTTACAAAACTAACAAAAAGCTTGGTGGGACAGTATGCACACATCACTGTGGTTCGCACAGCTGGTCATGAATGTGCCAAAGGAGCTTTACTGCCAGACCTGTTGCCCGTGAACTGCTGCTACAGCGCTCACCACTGGGGCAAGTGCTCCTTTTATAGCTTTGGCAAAGGATGACCATGGGAACAAAGCAAGGCAAGGGTCTTCGATCAGGGCTCTCGGACACCATGTTACCTATCACCACCCTGCTGCCTGAGCCACAGCCACAGACGCTGGCCTGAGCTCCAAGTTCCGCAGCCTCGTTCTACTTCTTTTTCCTCCCAAGACCCAAGCTAGTTGCTTACCAATTTCCAAATGACTGGGGATTTTTACAAGCATTTTCCCCAATTCTAACTCTGAAGGAATAAACAGAGTAGAGACAGCAAGACCACCTGCCTCCCCACCCTAAGGAAGACTCTATTGATCATATTTGGCTCGATCATATTTGGTCTAAGAAAGTCATTTTAAAAAGAAAAGCTTTCAAGTTAATGGAATTACAGATGCTTCTTCAAATTATGGAATTACAGTGGCTTGGTAAATCACATGGAACTATGGCTAAGCATCCAATGCTTCCTCCTCCCTCCCTGTACTTTTCAGTCAAGCAGGATAAAGCCATCTTTTTTCCCTAGCGGAATAACCATTTTTTACAGTGATAAATACAGGAACGTGTGTCTTAGGTAATATTTTTAAGTTTCTACAATATTACAAATGGTACTGACAGGAAGAAAAATAACCACCACCTTGGTTTATTTGTACCACCTAGCCAGACAAAAAACTACCATATCTTTAAGGCCTAAAACCAAAGTTGACTTATTCGACCACCTCATTAATGGCAAAAAGCTGAAAATAAGAAAATTGATGTAATCATATTCAATAATTTAAGGTAGTACAGTATTTTCTTTGCTAAGGAGTTGAAAAACTTCCGTGAATATTATTAAACACTGTATCAAAAAACGTAAAACACTGTATCAAAAAAACGTTTTTTGCTCTCCTGATGTATCAATTTCATGCTCTCCTGATATATCAATTTCATATTATCAAGCAGTTTGTAAACAGCTATTCATGCACCATCCAGTATTTCACTTCCTGAACATCTCCATGATTCTGGTTTCACAAACCTCTGTTTACTCACCCACAAGCCACATACTGTCCATTCCTCGATGTGGCGATGCTTAGGCCACATAAACTGCCTTCATCGACAAATCTGTTAAGGCACTTCCTAGAGTTCACGTCCCAAATATAAACCTCCCCTTCCCCTGAGTGAAACAGACAAGAGAGGGACTGGTTAGTTATGCTGTAAACACGAAACACTAGTGAACTGACCATTACTCAGTCCCCTTCAACAGCACAAGGGACTACAAATACTCATAACCCTTCTGTTTCTAGAAAACTGGATGGGAAGAATTTCCTGTATACACTTCATATACACAGAAAAGTGCATCTGTTAGTCATTAGAAACATCATCAATAGTTTAGAGTGAAACAAATCAGAAACTCTTAGTCTGAGTTTTTAGAAAAAGCTTCAATAGTTTACTCATAAATTACTGAAATAAAAATACAAAGGGAAAAAAGTAATTTATCAATGGTACCAGGGTACCTAATACATAAGGCTAGGTGACTCAGAGACCAAATTGTTGATGAAAACGAAGGAAGAGAAAATGAAAAATGAACTAATTCAGATCATAAAGAATTTATATTTTAAGTAATACACATACAGTTTCTATTACTGAGTCATCTAAATAGTAAGAAATGTTACATGTGAATGATAAGTACAAATAATTTAGGGAAAGGAGAATTATGTGGGAAAGATAAGGATACCAAATGTGAGATAACATTTATTTCTATGACTGAATGGCATCGCACTGCCAAAATCAGTCCTCATTCCTTCCTCTCTCCTTTAGCACTCAACACCATCAATCACCCCCCCCCCACAGGCACCCGCCAAGCCTAGAAGCTGCCCTACAGCCCAGCAAAGGTGGCTGCTAACTGTCCCCACTTCCTCTCCTGTGGACGCTGCTCCGAAGTCTGCCCGTCCAGGTGTATACCTATTCTCCCAGGGAGAATTCACCACATTTTATTGTTTTAACCACTGACTTGAAGAAACCTCCCAGGCTGCAGAGTGCGCAGGCTCAGCGCGGCGTGTTAAACAGCCAGCCTCTCACGACTACCAGTCAGCAGATGAGAAACCAAAGGGCAACAAAATGAATTCAAACACTACATCCAGAATTGCTGATTTGTTCAGTCTTGTCCTCCTGAAGAATATCTGAATTGTTTCCAGTTTTTTGCTATTACTAATAAAGATGCAATGAACACTCAAAAACAAATAAAAACTCTGAAAAATAAAACTAAAGCTGGGTGTAGCAGTTCAAGGGCAGCCTGAACTGCATAGTGAGACCCTGTCTCAAAAAGATTTTTAAAAAACCCTAATTGTGATATTATTACTGAAACAAGAAAACTGCCAGGCAGCTTTTGGTTAAATTTGAAACAGCCACACATCCAACGCTCTTCTCCTGTCAACTCACTTACCAGAACAGGTGTATATTTTCTTACTATCTGAAGTGAATGCGGACGCTGAAACCCTTCCGTTAATCTTCATGCTTCCAATCAGCTCCTTGGTCTAGAAGAATATATCTTACTTGTCAATTATCAGGTGGACAATCACACTGCACACAATCAACACGATCTAGTTCTTCGCTTCCCACAACCTACTTGACTTTACTGCTCTATACTGCGGAGCCCCCCCATCTGCCCACAGCTGCTCCCGAGTCCCCCCGAGCGCCAATCCTTGAAATGCAGCTCTCAATACACAGAATTAAGGTTGCACTTGTTCTCCTTGCACTTGGTCTGACTCAAGACAAATAAGCAACAACTAATAAATCACCTTCATTGACAGCAAATGAGAGTAGCCAGCTATGCCGTTAATGAGCAAGAAGGATCCGTCTGGAGAGACCTCAAAGCTCTTCAGTATTCTTTCTTTCAAACCTGAGAAAGCAAATGAATCAATTAAACGAGGTTTCATACGGTTTTCAGCAGAGCTACATTCTCACAGCTGAGCTGCTCACCTTTTTGAAGGTCTAAATGCCACAATTTAAAACATGCCTCAGGGACGGGGATATAGCTCAGTGGCACAGCACCTGCCTGACACTGACAAGCGCAAGTTCTGAGTTCTAGCCCCGGGACCTAAAAATAAGTCAGTCAGTCCCAGGCTGAGACTGTGAGCAAATCTGACCTCAGGCACCAAACTCAATGGGTCTAACCCCAGGACCCAGGAGGGGGCAGGTGCACCACACTCTATTCTCTGCCGATCAGCATTCACCATTGTAACTGCAGGCCAGGGCTCTAGCCCTCCAAACAGGAAGCACATCAACTAACGTTCCAAATGTAAACGGTGTCCCTCTGATCATCCAAAGGGTAATTTATCCTTCCTGTCACAAAGCTCACTACCAGAAGAGAAACACAGTGCCACTTGAGACAGTCATTAGGAAAAAAAAAAAAAAAAGACATGCAAGCTGTCTACTGGCCACTTACTGGGCATCACAAACACAAATGTACTCTTTAACTTTATGGGTCCAAAAAAATTCAACATGTGTCAATGTACTTAGGAACTGATTAGTTTCTCAAGACAGTATTCACACCAAGGGACATGTCCCTTTTTCCATGCCTGAAAGGGTCACACGGATTGTATCAGGGCACTTAGAGAGACAAGGTACTCACTCCCAACTTGTCCAACAGAAAGAAGACATAAAACTGGGTAGAACCTAAACCAAGTGTGGTGGAACATGCCTGGAACCCCAGCACTCAGGAAGCTGAGGCAGGAAGACTGCCACCAGTTTAAGACCAGCTAGTCCGGGCTACACTGTGAGTTAAAGGCCAGCCTGAATCACATACCAAGAGCCTGTCTTTAAAAAAAAAAGAATGCATACAACTGGCTGTCTCCAGGAGAAGGGTGAAGGTGGCCGGGGAGCTGAAGGCCTTTTGCTACCAGCAACTGTACATAAAAGACTTTTGCAAAAACACAATTTTCTTTTAATTTAGATGGCTAACTGAAAATACTGACTCAATAAAAAGATTTACACAAATGTAAATGCCAGGGCCAGGGATTTAGCTCAGTGGCACAAGTGCTTGCCTGGCAAGTGTGAGGTCCTAAGTTTGATCCCTAGTATCAAAAAAAAGTAAATGCCTTGTCCCCATCAGGAAATGCTGGTTAAAGCTTCTACAGACCATCTCTAAACCCAGGTTATAAAAACCTGACAGGTTAGCAGAATGCACCATTTGCACCAACTCTCCATTCCTCACACCCCATTTGCATAAATTTGATAAACCAGGGACTTTCTAGGAAAAGATCATTAGCGATCACAGGAACACAGGAAGGGGAAGACTGAAAACACTGAAGATAAACATCATCTGTGTTTTTGAAGCTGGCCTCACACTCACACTCGCCCGCTCGCAGGAACACGGCTAGAGAGTGCTATGGGACTCTCCTGTCCCTTTACAGCCGCATGCATGCAGTTTACCAGGGAGCCGGCCAGGGAGCTGTGGCTTGTGCCAAGATTTATACTAACCCAGCTTCAGTGCCCCAAAGAACCACAGCAGTATCCCTGTGTTTGTGGTAACATGGGTAGGGGAAGGCACGGAAGGAATGGACAACGTAGAGGATAAATCAGTCTTCACCTGATAGAAGAGTCCTCCTTTCTTTAAAATATAGTACTTCAATTCCTCCAAAAATGTGCTTGCTTTCTTTCAAGTATAAATCGAAGTTTACTGTAAGAACACCAGATTAGAAAATCCCTACTAGAGGAGAAACCCTCTAAGAAAGTAGAACACAGGTCTTCTAGTTTCCTGACTCATCCCCTTTCTGCTGCCTCAACTGCTAATTTTACAGCCAGGTATCTGCAAAACTGCTTCTCTGATCTAAGAGGACGTGTGTATTTGCAAATATATTATCTTCCCATAAGCACACAGTAAGAAAATTCACTGCTTTCACTCAAACGTATTTCATTCAATACAATCACATCTTCCAAACGCTAAGAACCCTCTGGGTGTAGGCACAGTTACACAAACGGATGGTGGCCAACCTATCGCACACACACCACACCGGGCTGTCTGTCAGGAACTCAGGCTGGAGGGAACAGAGCACAACAGAAACCTTACCTCTCACTTGATGCACAGGAATTAACTTCCCAGCTAGCATGTCATAGACATAAAGAACCCTGCTGTGTGTGCTTGTGGCTAAAACCTGTTCTCCATTAGCACTAAAACAAGCTTTAAAGATTGGAAACTTTTCCAAATAGATGCTCTGGATTTTAGGATTTGTTTTGCCATCAACCTATAAGAAAGCACAAGTCGTTTGTGTCAGTCATTTCCATGAGCCCTTATTCTGGCAGTAAACACTTCTCACTGCAAGTCTTCATTTAAAAATGCATACCTGAAACAGTGAAAAGGCATTATCCATGCCAGCAACCATCACGACCTGGGCACCGGGATGGAACTGGACGGAGGAGATCTGGGCAGTGGTAGGCCTCTCGGCGTTAGCATGCTGGCAGTTCTTCATCTATGGAAAACAAAGCTGGAAGTCGATCAGCTCAAATGGATCAACATCATTTAGAAAAATATTATGGATGCTAACAGAAAAACTGGAGTGATGACTACATGAGAGGATGGCTCTGGCACCAGCTAGAAGTCCCTTTATGACACCAGAACCCACACTCACCATCTCGCAAATGAAGGACTAAACCACTAAGGTCCTTTCTACCTCTGCAAGTCCGAATTTACTGAGAATCCTTAGAACACCGAACAGTCATTTCCCTAAGATCCATCCAGCTTGCTTAGAAGACTTCCGCTCCGGGGGAACCCTGCTCCTCCTTCTGCATCTCCTCAGCGACAGGCACGTGCAAGAGGCGCTGCTCGGACCCACAACCCAGCTCTTGCGCTCTCCCCCGGTACAGCACGGCCGATTTAAAGGGATGGTGGTATCATGCATCACTTTGAGTATTTTCAGTTATTTCTTTTGTTTTTACAGGTTTTCTGCCTACATTAAAATCCAATTCAAGACAAAGCAAGCAATTTACGTATGTTTTATTTGAAACTAATGAAATTAAATTTTCATGTAAACCACAATTTCAAAGCCAGTGAATTTACCCTATGAGGCACTGAAAGAACTGTAGTCAGGAGAGGGAAGGAAGGAGGGAGACAATCACTCCACCTCCTAATAATTTATCACAGTAGCACTCCTGCCCCATCAAAATACATACGTCATTTTATAGCAGAGAAAATAACTGTCAACTTGACAGCCACTTAACTGAAGCAACATGCTGGGCAGGCACTTGGTTACCACAATAAACCAGGTAGACACAGTGCTGAGTTAGAAAGCCGGTGATACGGAGGACGTTAGAGGAAGTCTTTTCTAAGGTGCCTTTTGAGCAGGAAAACAATAATGAGCTGGTCACCAGCAGTGCCTAAACCGCAGTCAGGCAGAAGGAAGAGCAAGGAAAGAGGTTCAGAGGCAAGAAAGAACCCAGCACGTTCGAGAAACAGAAGGCCTAGATAGCTTGAGTAGGGAAGAGAAGTCGGAGGCGAAGCGGAGACATGGGCAGAAGCCAGATCATCAAAGACACTGCAGACTACAAAACAAATTCCAAAGATTTTGAAAAGTAATGGGAAGTGACCTGACCTGCTATTTTGTTTCTAAAATCTCTCTTTGGGCACTAACCACATAGCACTACAATAGGCCAGGGGAGAGATGACAGGAGCATGGGCAAGGCTGCCGCCAACAAAGACGAGGAGAGATCATACCATTTCCAGAATTCATGAGGGACATGGTACCTCTTGATTATTTTTCCAAAAGGAAGGAGAAACATAAGGCAAAATAATAGGAAGCATATTCAATCCCACACAAAGCAAGCATCCGCACATCTGCACAGTGAAGCAGACTGGATTTCAGAAGTAACCGGGTAGATCCCAACCTCACGACTCTCACCTTCAGTATTCCTCTTGGAAGAGAGGCCGATGTGGACAAGAAATTCCCAGTCCTTTGCAACAAGTCATCTTCATCCTCTTCACTTTCATCTAAGTCAAAGAAACCCACAGGCTGATCTTCAGAATCAAGCAGAGATCCCTTTATGTACTACAAACTTCCAAATTTTCAAGGTCAAATCCCCTCCCAGCCTCCCGACCTTTGATAAAAGCAAAACAAAACACATTTAAAGGAAAGACAGTGACACAGAAATCACATAAAGTTGAAGATCAAAGCTTGACTCTGAAAAGAAACCCTAACATACAGAGTTGGTGACTAAAGATGAGGTGAAATTAAACTCAAATAAAGCCAGCAAATTTCATTTAAAAAGAGACCAATTCATAATCACAGCAAAATTATAATAGTATAAACAAAGAGATCCAGCTTAATGACATACATGAAAAAGAAATTAGAACTTCAGTTGACTGAAAGATCAGTTTCAGCAAACTGATGGCAAGACTTCAGAGAGCTAAAAAGGCTGCCTCTCCCCTAGACAGGACAGACGATCCCAGCAGCAGCAGAGAGCTGAGCAGGCTTTGTACAAAGGAAGACTATGGACTTCCTCACAGGACTATGCGGGAAGGCCCAGACTGAAAGGCCATCTAGGTGTCCGGGCTTTGCACTGGGACTGAAAAATACCATGGGTGCGATTAAGGATAAAATAAATTATACGAAACTCTCCCAAGGACGAAACTCTGAATCTTCACAACTCCTTTGTGGAAAAAGATGCTCTGTCTGGGATTTCTAGGGCTTCTGCCCAGCACCCTACCCAGGAACAAACACACAAGCCATCATCCTAGATATAATTAATCTGTATTGCTTTTCATATTCAATACCAGCACTTCATGAAGTAAAACCACACTAATACTGATGAAATACAATAACTAAAAACCAAAAGGAGGGACTGGGGATTTAGCTCAGTGGCATAAGCAGCTGCCTGGCAAGCACGAGGTTGTGAATTCAATTCTCGGTACCAAAAAAACAAAAAAACAAAAAGGATAATCCCTATGGAAATAGAATGATATCAGACAAAAACTTTAAAAGCACTGTTCACTACACATAAGAATAATGAAACTTAAGATTCAGAACTGAGCCAAAGAACCAGAAAAGAAAAACCACCAAATGTACATTTTAAAAAGGGAAAAACACAGTAATTAAAATGTAGTCCCCCAATGGATGATTTTAACAATTTATCAAAATTAAATTAGGTGGAGAGAGAATCAGAGGTCTAGAAAATGGATCAGGAAAAAAAAGCCTAAAATATAGAAGAAAAACAACAGAAAAGAACACAAAATAGATTTAAAACATTTAACAAACAGGTAAATTAGTGTCCTAGAAAGAAAGGAAGACTGAAAGAGAAACAAGTATTGACAGGATAAAAGCAAGAATTTCCAAAACTTCACAAAGACATCAAGTTTAAAAAGCACCGTGAATCCTAAGGAGAACAGAAAGCAAGCCAGAATGAGGGGTGGGTGAGTATGTGTGTGTGGATGTGTGTGTGTGAATAGAGGGGTCAATTAAAACATTAACAAGAAGATAATCCACAATGCTGGTTTCTGGAGGATGTTACTTTTGCAGTTCTGTTTAACACAGAGTAACTTTCCTCTAAAAGAAACTCAGTGAAGTATTTACAGAGAAAGACACATTGAAGGCAACTGTGAAGTTAGGTTCTCATCCTCATTCTGCCTGTCAGTACACTCTGGGCAAGTCACTGCATCCCTCTAAAGCGCTCTCATTTGTAAAGATAAGATACAAGTGGCCCTGAAGCAAGGCCAACAGATTGCTGTAGCTGCTGGTTTCAAACAGGAGCCTAAAGAGAATTCTTTCTGTGGTCTGTTGGCCATTTCAGAACTTTGGAAATGGAATGGTCAATTCATCAGAAAGAAATAGCAGGTGAGTGTGGCAGACTTTTGGGGCCCTGCAGGGGAGAGACCCTGGAGCCTCGGGACCTGCACCATACGGTTGACTTGGGGTGCAAGGAGAACGAGGAGCTCCTCCCCTCTCTGGGGGGTGGCTAAGAGTGTGGCAGACTCTTGGTGGCCCAAAGAAGAGAGATCCTGGCGCCTCGGGACCTGCACCATGTGGTTGACTCGGGGTGCCGGGAGAACAAGGAGCTCCTTCCCTCTCTGGGGGGTGGCTGTGAGCCTGCCAGTGCACAGGGTGAGAGTCAAATATCTCATGTTGTCCTGTCCCCTGGCCCGTGTCACCCCCCCTAGCAAGTGGGAGACAGTGAACTACACATCTTGTGAAAAGATTGGCTATGTTATTTAGTATGAGCTCCCCACATGCAAAGATATGGACAACCATTTGGAAGAAAACAAGAGACAATATGGCAGTGAAGATCTCTGGTTGTCTAGCTTTGAAATTTATGCTTTCTTATGTCCCTTTCTGTTCTGTTTTCTTGTGTTTAATTTTACCCCCTTTAAAATAAAATTTAAAAAAAGATTAAAGATAAAGGTGGAAGTGGAGGCACACCTCTGTAATCCCGGCACTCAGAAGGCTGAGGCAGGAATATCACAAGTTCAAGGCCAGCTTGGGCTATATAGTGAGTTCAAGACCAGCATGAACCAAATAGTGAGACCCCATCCCAAACCCCCCTACAAACAAAAATGAAGATACACAGACTAGCACATCCCAGACAGTAGCAGACTGGCTAATTGTTGACTGAGTCATTTCCTTTTTCTTCTGGACACAAAGTCAAACTACACTTCCCAACATCCTCTGCAGTTAATGTGGACCTATGACAGAGTCTTGTCCAATAAAAATGGAGGCTAAAGTATCACATACCACTTCCAGGTTAAGGCCAATAAAAACTTCCTTTGGTTAAGTCCCTCTGTTCCCCTACAAGCCATTATCTTGGACAACTTTGGAAGACTCAACCCAAGGATGGCAGACCCTTGCCAACTTGGGCCCCTGAAAAAAGCATCATCCTCTCATCAGCCCAATTTACAAGGATAAGAAAATAGCTTCTATATGACTAAACCTTGGGAGCTAGGGGGTTTTCTGGGTCAACAGAAAGTATAATTATATGGCTCTAAAATGTTGTGGTCTTAAAAATACAGCATTCTAAAATAGGTAATTTACACTTCACACAGGAAGGCAGACTCAGAACCTTAGGCCTAATACCTACTCAAGACCTTAGGCATGAAGATGCAGAGTTTGAGGCCATCCTGGGCCTTAGAGTGAGATCCCCTTTAAAAGAAAAAAATGAGTAACAGGAATAATACAATAATTCTGCACATGAAACAAGATTTCACAAAGTTCATGTTGGTGCTCAAAAAGTTTCAGAAACTGGAGCATTTCAATGTTAGGTATGCTCAACTTGGTTATTTAAAAAGCTTCCCTCAGAGAAATGGTAAACTGAAAAATTTTTAAAGACTTGAAACACTAAGTCTTAAGGAGCCTAAGAAAACACAAAGAACAAGCAAGGGGACACATTTACTAACCTAAGCATCTGAGGCACCAACACTCACCATCTGAGGATGTTTTCCGCTTGCTAGTCTCTGCCCAGGCAGGTACTCCCCCCATGGCGTGCTGGAATCTAAGCAAAAACATTTAAAAAAAAAGCTGTGATAACCACTGTACAGTCACAGAACTCAAAACATTTAAACACAGGTTAGAGCACCCTTCAGAGCGTAGCAGAATCCCTTCGAGAAAAGCTTTGACCATTGAGAACAGACGTTACCTTGAGTCACGTGGACTAATCCCACACAGCCTATGCTAGAAACTTCCGTGCACTTCTGCCACCTCCGCCAGTCTCAGCTATGAGACATCTGGACACATGTCTGTTAGCTTACAGCTAGTTCCGTGGCTGTTTTATTTGCGCACATTAACGTATCTTAAGACGTTGGGAAAGAAGCCTCCATGGTTATGACGCACATGGTATGTAACAACTCACATGATATGTAACAGACCACTTTTGGGAAATAAACAAATAAATAAGTAAGTCGGTTGGTAAGAATATAAAGAACTGGACCGGGGATATAGCTCGGTGGTGCAGTGCCTGCCTGGCAAGCACGAGGTTCTGAGTTCGAGTCCTGGTACCTACCAAAGCAAAGAAAGAATATATAGAGCTTCACCATGTATCATGCAAATAAAATGAAAGCATTTCACTTTGGAAAAAGTAAATTATAAAACAAGCAAAATAGGTAGGTGTAGTGGTGTACACCTGGAATCTCAGCTACCTAGGAGGCTAAGGCAGGAGGATTCCAAGCTCAAAGCCAGATTCAGAAACTCAGAGAGATCCTGTCTCAAAACAAAGGGGGCCAGGGATGCAGCTGAGTGACAGCGAGCTTGCCCGCATACGCAAGGTCTGAGTTCAAGCCACAGTACCCCGGAGGGGAGACGGAGGTATGACAGATGTGTTCTAAAGGACTGGTAGCTGGCAAGAGAGCAAAGAGCTATTGTAAACTAGCCTACCAAATTAACCCCACTAGCCATACACGGCCAGAAAACTAGACTAGACATATGAAACAATTATTTTCAGAAATTAGACAACAGGCAGCACAGGACTGTGACCCCTGAGAGAAGGGAAATGAACACAGTATACCCTTCCTCCATTAGGAACTTTCCTGACAGCATTTATAAAAAAGCCCTGACACTCAACCAAGAAAAGAGAAGGTACACTGTAGAGGAGGGCAAGAATGAGCTCGGGAAACCTGCGCAGTCAGACGACAACTCTGCTCAACAGTTAGCTACACATTCTGGGATGAGACCCCACGAGGTCAGGCCAAGCACTATGGTATCAGACACAAGATACCAAAGCCCGGACACTCGGCACAATCAGCTGAGACCCCAGAATGTCAAAACTTATAGTGCAGCTAATTCAGCCAGAGGTACTACATTACAGACCTGCTACACACAAGGCTTTAAGGGATTAAACTGATAACTCAACTGACTGCCAAGACAAGAAAACCAGAAACATTCTCCAGAATTTGATGAAATTCCTAGACATGCATAAAAGCAGAAAAACATCCACCTGTAACAGAAGAAAAACCAGTAAATAATGAGAAATTACAAATGTGACAGATTAGTAGAAGAACTTTAAAATAACGAAGAGATTGAAGTACTTAAAGGTAGTACGGACATAAGAAACCAGGAAATGAACTTAAAAACGTTTCAAGCTGAAAAGATCTTCTAAAGCTGAAAAATATACCTAAAATAATAAAGTCACCAAATGTGCATAACAGATATAAAGACTACATAGTGTATTTCATTTAGGTAACATTCTCTAAAAGGCAAATCCATGAGGACAGGAAGCAGATCAGTGATTGTCAGAGGCTAAAAGGGGCAGAAGCATAGGAAGGAAAGCTGACTACAAAAGGGGTATACTGGCCAGGTGTGATGGCATGTGTCTGTAATCTCAGCACTCAGGAAGCTGAGGCAAGAAGATTGCTGTAAATTCAAGGCCAGTCTGAGCTACAAAGTAAGTTCAAGGCCAGCCTGAACTGCACAGAGAAACCCTGTCTCAAAAAGACAACAAATAAACAAACAAATCAATGGGATGTACCATACTTTTAGAAGTCCAGTAATGGCAACTGACTCTCCTAGCTTGATCACAGTGCTGCTGACTGTATGGATGTAACATCAATGCAATGACACTTAGAAGGCGGATTTCATTGCATATATAATTTCCTTCAATAAACCTACTTTAAAAAAAAATAGGTTGTATGAGGTTCTGACTTCAATTCCCAACACCAAAAATTAAAAAAGGAAAAAAAGGATGATAGTGACATGAACCTTTACAAATGTAGAAAAACATTTTTAAAACTATTTTAAGTTTGAATTGGAAGTATAAACATAAAAATTCTTTTAAAATGGATATATGTTTCCTAAGTCTATTCAACTTTTTTTTTGGGTACCAGAAATCAAACTCACTTCATACTTATGAGGCAGGCATTTATGCCACTGAGCTAAATCCCCGGCCCAGTCTATTCAACTTTTAAAGAGCTCAAAAGTATTAAAATGTTTGTAACAATAAACCTACCAAGCTCTAAGACATTTCCACTAAATGGAACCAGAGTTCCAGGGAAACCAGGCTGATACAAGCAAAGGAAGGATGAAGGAAGCCTGGAATACCTTGAAGCCAGAAAAACAGGAAACACAAACACTGGCACCAGCTAGAAGACACAACCCAGCAAAGACTACATTTTAACACGCTGTGTAAGTAAAAACCCCCAAGAATCCAAAAAAATGTTGGTGAAATCCAAGTGGTGGAAAAGCTCCTCTGAAGAATACCCGCCATCAAATGTAGAATGAGAATAAAAACCATGATTTGCTAAAGTATACTGTGACTGGCCCTGAAGCAAGGCCAGCAGATTGCTGTAGCTACTGGTTTCAAACAGGAGCCTAAAGAGAATTCTTTCTGTGGTCTGTTGGCCATTTCAGAACTTTGGAAATGGAATGGTCAATTCATCAGAAAGAAACAGCAAGTGAGTGTGGCAGACTTCCGGAGGCCTGCAGGAGAGAGACCCTGGCGCTTCAGGACCTGCACCATGCAGTTGACTCGGGGTGCCAGGAGAACAAGGAGCTCCTCCCCTCTCTGGGGGGTAGCTGTGAGCCTGTCAGTGCACAGGCTAAGAGTCAAACATCTCATGTCATCCTGTCCCCCGGCCCGTGTCCCCTCCCCCTTAGCAAGTGGGAGACAGTGAACTACACATCTTGTGAAAAGATTGGCTATGTTATTTAGTATGAGCTCCCCATATGCAAAGATATGGACAACCATTTGGAAGAAAACAAGAGACAATATGACAGATAGTGAAGATCTCTGGTCGTCTAGCTTTGAAATTTATGAATTCTTATGTCCCGTTCTGTTCTGTTGTGTTTAATTTTACCCCCTTTAAAATAAAATTTAAAAAAAAAAGAGTAAACATCTATAAATCCAAAAAAAAAACAAAAAAAAGTATACTGTGACTTGGAAAACAAAGCATGACACGCAAAATAAACCGCAGAAGCACAAATTGCTTAAATCAGCTCACAAACACGTACATCCCAAGGCAACAAAGCAGTCGCTGCACAGCCATTCCACAAGCACCATCGCAGCAACCTGCCTGGCTTCGAAATTCTGGCCAATCCCTGCCCAAAGCCCTACTACTGACTTCCACCCTGAATATACCCCATGACTCACTCCAACCCCCAAACTCACGACCCTCCTCCTCTAACACCTCCTCAAACACTAAGGCTCTTAAAATGGTGCTTTCTCCTGGTGAATAGATTTAATAAAACCACTTTATATGATCAATAGGCTTCTGTAGGTCACCCATGTATGGGGAATTCGACAACAGATCTGAAAAATAACACCATTTTGCAACCCTAAAAGCTTCTTAGGGAAACGCTGTTCATACACTGTTAAAGAACTTCATGCAGGTATACAGTTCAGTGGCATAGCGCCTGCCTGGCAAGTGCAAGGTGGTAAGTTCAATTCAGGGTACAAAAAAACCCTTCAACCAGAGTATTTTACTAACTGTAAAGGGTAGGTGAGACTTTCACACAGCTATCTGGTGGTTCACAATCTCAGTGGTCCTATTTTACATCCCTAATGGCAGGGAATCCTATACTGCATCTTCTAAGACTTGACGCAGTAAGCACACATCATCTTAGATTCTCGACATAAATGTTGAACCTTTTCAGCTCCTAAGAAACAGATGGCTAGAAATGGTAGAGCACTTAGGAGCCTGAGGCAAGAAGATGCCCACAAGTTTGAGGCCAGCCACTGTGTCCCACACCAGTGCTCATGCTGTCTCAGATTAGAAATGAAACCAACCAAGAAGCTGCTGCAGCCAAAGATGGAGCAACCCCAAATCCGCTGCCGAATGCACCTCCCAGCACCTCCCAGCAACTTGCACAAACCAGGACACTTACTCTTCTTTAAGTCTCTTCTGAAGCTTCTCCTTTGAAAGTTTACTTTCGCTGGTGTTTTTCATCATAACTTTCCTAAATCGGTTGTTCCTCATGTCAACCCTATAAAATACAACACATGCAGTGAATGATTTTGAGTCGTCATACATTGGTGCTGCCATCAGTAATTTGACAAAGCATTACTGCAACAATATAGGTCAAGATTGGTAAAATAGAACATCACAAATACAGTATTCTCTGTCCTTCCTGAAGTGCAGTTTATCCTTCAGAGAGCTAATATTCCAGAAAAACTCATCATGACTTATCTAGACAGGGACACTTTATGCCATTCTTCAAAATTAAACTCACAAGGCTGAGGACTTAGCTCAGGAGTACGGTGTCTGCCTGGCAACCATGTGGTTCTGAGTTCAACTCCCAGTACTCACAAAAAAATAAAAAGAAAACTCATATAACTCAAAGAAATATTAAAAAAGCAAACTTTAAAATACTACAGAGGAAAAATACAGGTAAATACAGTGGACCCTCGAGTTACAACAGACCTAACATAGGAACAATCTGGGTTGTGACCAGAATTTTAGTTTGAATTCACAGCCAATGTCATGAGTTACTGCCCAAGCACTGGTCACTTGTGCTTCCAGATGGTCTCAGACAGAGATCTAACCCTTAAAGAGTCCTGGAAGGAACATTACAACATCCTTTCCTGCCTGAGATTAACTGAGAAATTCTGGGTCAATCTCTCTCTAAAGATACTGAGATCTGCCTGTATACAGAAGACACTGGAGGCTGCCCTCAGCTGACAATCTGAGTTACACCAGCCCTCGGGAACCAGCTGAGCCCATTGCAAGTCAAGCCTCCACTGCAAGATGGGGATTTAGCTCAGTGGCATAAGCACCTGCCTTGCAAGCTCGCGGTCACAGCACCAAAAAAAAAAGGTTCCACTACAATTGTCTCTCAGATAAAGAACATTTTACTGTTAAAAACAATACAAAATGAAGAAAAAGATTCACAGATCTAATCATCTAAAATTTAAAATTATGCATAGAAAGCTGGTCTGAAATTTTTAATATGTAAAAAATTTGACATACTAACATAAAGAAACAGTCTCTGATAAAGACAACAAAGGAAACATGAAATGAAGTACTAATGTTTTCTCAATTCAAATTATTTCCCACCATCAAAGTCACAATCTGAAATACATACATAAACAAATGAATGCATCTAAGAATGGACTGCTGTATCATCTTTCAAGGGACAGAGAAACTGGCAGATACAGTCTGGCAATATTTATTAAGTGCCTCAGAATTATTAATGCTTTAAAGTTATAATTCTCTCAAACAATTAATGTGAAAACTAAAAAACAAAAAAAAAAATCCTCACTCAGAAAGATGTTTATTTCAGTGTTAATTTATTATAAAGAAAAATGAACCTAACAATTCCTATATAAGTTATGGCTGATTCATCTAGCAGGCTACAACAGCTATTTAAAACTGTTTATATATAAGTGTTTTTTTAAGGGGGAAGAAATGCTTGCAACATAACTTACATTAAGTGATCAAAACATTAAATATGGTGTACATTCTGTTACTGTGTGTGCTAGCTTTCTTTTTAAGGATACTCAGTTTCAGACACCGTACTAGAAGTTCCCCAGCCTTCTGCACATTTACTACTGCACTATTCTGCTCCCTTTACAAATGAAAACAAGTAAATGCCAAACTTGTCCACAGTCGAAAGTTGCCAATTAAGGAAGCAAGCTGAGGTCTAACTCCAGACCCTGCTCAGCTGGGTATGCAGCGCACACTGCAGAGGCATGTCATGGGGAATGCAGCACGACCACCAGGCCTGACAGCCTCTCCCTCAGAGGAACACTTAGGAATGACCTTCTCTTTTCCATGCTTTAAGATGTTCCAATTGTCACATGATCAACATATTTGCAAAGAGAGTAATTTAAAAACCTATGAAGTGATTTTTTAAAATACAAGGATTCTGAAAGAAAAGTTGGGCAACTTACATTTCCTCATCTTCGTCTTCTTCATCCACCCAAACTGGCTTCTTCTGAGGGGGAAAATTAGCTTTCGCTTCATTTTCCACTTCTGCATCATCCGAGTCTTCATGTACCTGAACCTACAGAAAACAAAGTACCTTCAAGCACAGAGTCTTTCCTAGGCCCTGTTGGCAGACCCCCCTCCTTGTAGCTAGACCTCTTACAGAATGATTACTTTTCTGTTCTTGTCCTCTAATGAAAGAATGCAATGGAGTGCTACCACAGCAAAATGCTGAGGCAGAGGCAGCAAATGAGGAGAGCAGAGCAGCACAGTGCCAGCTTAACAGACAAGGCAAGAGGAAAGTTAGAAAAGTCCAGGCCCCGCAAGAAAACAAGAACAAAAGATGCAGGAGAAATGCCAAGCTACAGGACCCACGGCAGACTAGAGTTCAAGAGACCAACGCACAATCACGTAATTCCTGTCTCACACCTCTCTTCTCTATTTCAACTGTTCTTGCTCCCAATCTCCTAAAATTCTAAAACATACTGTCAAACCTAACCCAGATCACAAAGATCCCCTTGAAACGACCTAGCGCAACCCCACCCCACAAGACAACAATGGCCCAATGATTTCTACTTGCATTACTACTGAGGAAGATCCAAAGTTCAAGCCCGGTCTGGACAAAATAGGTCTGTTTCAAAATACAGAAAATAAGAAAGAGGCCTGGGGAAGTAGCTCGATGCGAGACCCTGGGTTCTTTCCCCAGTAGAGCAGAGGGCTTGGCAATCACCAGATAACTGCTAAATCTGCACTGATTTAGTGCACACTAAGCGGTAATTCTCAGGAAGTTTTCCTCGGCCACCCTATCTAAAATTCCTTTACACACATTTGATTTCTCTTTCCCAGATGGCTTCTACTTTTTTTTTTTGCAGCCCTTGTCACCAACACACTCAATTCTAATTATCTCCTTGACTCTGTCATTAACCCTCAAGAGAGCAGTTTTGTCCGTTGCTATGTCTTTTCCAGTGTCTAAAACATTGCCTGGAGATTCCTATTCTACAAGAAAACCAGGTACAAAAACGAGTAAGACCGAAAAAGTTACAATCACGCAGTTTGCTGCTGCCAGGAAGTGTGTGGCGTCCAACACCTGCAACTGCTACACAGACGCATACACTATCATTCTCAAAAGCTGGTCTGCGTCGTGATCACGCGCAGAGATTGCTTAAAACGCAGATTCCCAAGCATCAGCAAGATGGAACCCTGGAGCCACAAGGAGGAATTGCGCAGGTGATCCAACGATCAGGCCGAGTGCGAGCAAGGCACATCGGAGCCGCGCGGCGACACGTACTCGGCACTGGAGTTCGCGGAAGAGTGAACCGAACGCCGCCGGGTCGGAGGCGCAGCGGCCCTCTCGGGGCGGAGAAAGCGCGGTCTCCGCCCTCGCGGCGAGCCCGGGTCCCGCGCCGAGGCGGGGTGCGCGCGCGGCCCCTCGGCGCCCGCGTTCCGTTCGGGGCTCCCGCCCACCTGGTCGCTCGCCGCCGCAGGTCGCCCAGACTCCGCCCCCGCGGCCTCACCGCCCACCGCGCGCCCCGCCCGAGAGCGCCCGGCCCGCGCGGAGGCCTCCTCACCCGCGCGCCCCGCAGCCGCCGCAGCAGCGCGTCCTCGTCGCCCCCGACGTCGCCGAAGACCAGCTCCTCCAGGCAACGCTCCACGGCCGGTTTGTCCTCTTCCAGCGTCAAGCGGTTCTGCAACCGGAGCCGTCTCTCCTCTGCCGTCGCCTCCGCGACTGGGATCGCAGTGGTCGCCGCGCTCGGCCGGGCCGGTGGTGTCCGCTGGGATGAAGGGGAAGCCTTTCGGGGCGGCCTGCGCGTCCGCGCTCTGGATCTCCAGTCCAGCTTCTTTAGGGTCTTCAGGCCCGGCCTCGCGCGAGCTCCCCGATCCGGTTTCGTTCGGCTCCTCCGTTCGGGCGGCATCGTTGGGTTTGAGAAGAAACGCAGCCGCTCACGTGGAGCCTCACTGCGCATGCGCTTGGGAGTTCAGTTCGCCACCACCGCTGAAGCCTCCAGGGGCCGGAAGGAGCCTGCGCAGCTTCTGGCCACGTGATCAAAACTCACGCTGTACGTCACTCCCACTCCCGCGGCCGGCCCCTCCCCGTGTGGGAGTTCCTCAGGGAGGGCCAATCTTCCGGGTGTAGGGGGCAGCGGCGTGACTGGAGTGGAAAATTTTCCCAACATAACTTCGCAGCCGCAACACACCGAAAGGGAGCGCAAGGAAGCCAGACTACAGACGGGAGTAACTGAAGGGGGACTTCTACTCTTCCTTCTGACTTTTTACCCACTCGGCTTACCCCGAGCCCCAGTTACCTTTTCCTCCCTTCCTCTTGGTACGGTCCGTAGCGTACGGAGCCTGCAGAGGGTCTCACGCTGGAGGAGAGAGAGAGGAGGGTATGTAGGGAAGTGGGCCAATCGGGGCGCGGGTCACGGCGCAGGCGCGCTGGGGAGGGAGGGCTATGCTAATGTTGTTGATATCCTGGGGCCACCCGAGTTAAAGGGGGGAAATCCGGGGGCTGCCGCAGCTGCCACCGGTCCGAACCAAACCGGAGCCCCCCTCTAATCGCCTCAGTCCCGGGGAGAGGCGCCTGCCCCCCGCCCGGGGAGGGGGCGCCGCGGGCTCGGGGAGCACGGACAACCCCTACCCATGAGGCCCTGATGGAAAACACAAAGGATCTGGTGAGACCCGAGCGCGGCAACCGCTTTGTGTGCCAGGCGGGGGTACGCCTGCAGCTCCCTGACCCCAGGAACCCCGTAGCTCCCTGACCCCGCTCTCGGGCCTGCTTCTCTGTCTCACGCCCCCTCCGCCTCCGGAACCCCCTCCCCCTACCGGCCGTTAAACGATTCAGGGGTTCCCCTCCCCCCACTCAGCCCTGAACTCGTCAGGGTCTTTCGCTACCACCCCCTCTCCTTCCACTCTGTGCGGGGAGAAAGAAAGAAAAAAAAAAACATGGAGCAGAAAGTTTTTCTCAGTGTCCCCCCACCCCCGCTCTGGCTGAGGAGAAAGGCTGTATCCGAGACTTTTCCTTTTTTAGCCGCCTGGGGTGGGAAAGTGGAGTCACTTCCCTGGGGGTGGGGAGAGGGAATGGGGAGAGTTGGGGTGCGCTGCAGGACGAGCCGCCCGTCGCTTTGGGGGGCCAGCGCCGCGAGGCATCTTGCACGTGGAGGTGGAAATATTGAAAGGGGGCGGGGTGGGCACGTGTGGGAGGCAGAGGTGGGAGTGGTGTTCGGGCAGCGGCCGCCTCGGCGCGGCTGGGGAAGGGCTTCCGCGACCGTCGCCTTCTCTTTTGTGAAATAAGAACTCTTAACCTTTCAGAGTCGGAAGAGTCGTTAGAGGTCACCCACCCAAAGCAGCCGTCCCCTCCGCAGCCTCTGACAAGTGGTAGGTAGCCCCGGCCCCCCCCTGCAAACCCCTCGGAACACCAATCGCTCCCTGCGGCTCAGGAAAGCCCCTGCCGTTTTGTTTCGTTGTTTTGTTTTATTTTGTTTTGTTTCAGTCGTTTTGTTGCTTGCTCTGCCCTTATTAGACCCGCGCGCGGTCTCATTCACGTCCTGGTTAAATTGATCTTTTTTTTTTTTTTTTTTTTAACTTCTCAAAATTTTTCTCTCACATCCTCCTCACCCACCCACTGCTCATTGGCCTATATTTTGTGTGCCAGCAACGAACAGCAGGGAAGTGGAGGGCGGAGGGAGGATGTGAAAGATAGTGAAGGCCGGCCGAAAACTTCTGCCAGGTCCATTTCAGATGTGCCAGCGGTCGTTTGTGAAGATGCTTGGGACTGTCCTCACCGGGAGCTGGGGAATTGCAAACAGAGGATTTGGGGACTGTTTTCTATTAGCGCACCTCTCCGCGGTTGCAACATTTCAGGAGCATCCCTGTAGTTCTGTCGCAAAGCACGTTTGCTGGTTGCTTAAATCAGTGTCCCTGAAGGATGCTGAAAGTTGCCTCCTGGGCATTACATGTACTGAAGCTGTTAGAAGCCTCAGCTGTAGATGGGTGAACAGAACGCCTGCTCCCCATCATTTCAACCTGTGCTCTTCTCACGCTCCCCCTTTCCTGAAAACTTTAGATTTTTTTTTAACATTGTCTTTTTTTTTTGACAGAATTTTCATAACACTTTAATACCTGTTTAGAGTTTGCAATATTTTTAATGCTTCCTATATTATTATGTACCAGGGTTTATTACTTGGCAAATAACGCAGTGTTACTGTTTTTCTGATGTGCTCCTTCATGTAGTGAACCATGCTGCTGCCTGCGATAGTTTCCTTGCCATAAGGATCTTGGGGGTACTTATTTTCCTTTTCCTAATATGGTGAAGTGGGAGTACAGACATAATGTAGAAGTAATGCAGCTGGCCTGAAAGGCAGTGAATAACTTGTACCTTAAACTCTCGATCTCCTTTGTAAAACGCTAGGCCACAGGCTTTTTTTCTCCCCTCTCCTGTAACTTAGAGACTGTTGCTTTGCTCATGTATGCTTAGGCTGTTATTTTTCATTTGTTTATCTCAACACCAAGAATATTTAGAAAGAAAGTAGCTGTCTTTTTCTCTACCACCACCTCTGAATCACAAGTAGCTTCTATTTATGTAGAGCCCCATACTCAAGGCTTGTGGATACCTTGCAAATTATAGCAAAATTTATCTTGAATAAGTATCTGTTGATAGTATCTCATGTTGGAGTATGTTTTTTATTAACATTATGTAAACTTCAACAAGTAATTTCTCTAACTCTAGTCAGTAGAATCTAACATGGAATTGAATACTAGATTTTGAAAAAATTAGTTTATAAAATTGTGTCTTTACAGTTTTTATTATATTTTAGTTCCAAATTGTTTTCTTGCTTGCTATAAGCATGACTTGTCATGACTTAAGTTGACTGACTTTGGAAAGATGCGCATCATAAGCATACTAGACAGGAACAACTGGTTTTATTAAAGAAGACATTGCTTCCTTTTTCATGGCTGGTAATAAGTTGACCTAATTACCTAATTCTTCCTCGATATGCAGATGCTGCCTCTGGTCTCTTAGTTATTTTGGAAATTAAAAGTAAAAGTGTATTTTAAATTGTTTTAAAACATAACACAGTAGTCAAAATAAGTAACTTAGTGAACACAACACTGTCATAAATAGTACTGAAAGCCAGGAGTACTCAGTGATCTGAGTTGTGACATTTTAAAATTAGAAAAATCACTGTTCTTTAATAGGTGGATCCTTACTTCTCACGTCTTCATCTTTAAATGTTTGCTAGGTAAGCTTTTTAGTGGAGAGTAAGATAATGTCATAAGTCTCAAACTTTCAAATCTGAGAGGGAAAATTAAAAGGACTTAACACAAGGGTATTTTTAACAGTCCAAGATGATGTTTGATTTTATATAAAAACAAAATTATTTTAGATCTTACTGGTTTTTAATTCTTCTTAAAGGATTTTTCCCCCTTATAAATTCAGAATTTCTCTTGGTTTGCTGGGATCCTCAAGAAAAGATACAAAGGCAGTAATGCCATTTGAACAGAGCCTGCCTATGGGTCAGGCTGAAGTGACACAGTGACAGTGGTACTGGCAGACAAGGTTGAGGCTGTGATTCTGCCCCGGACTACACTGTAACACTCCAAAACAGATCAGTCCCTTGGTTTAGTCATCACAATTCAACAGTTGAGTTAGAATTAACCAGGGTTGTCCAATATAACATCTGCAGTACAGGAATATCCTGTATTTGTGCTGTCCGCTATGGTCACTCCTCTCCACACATGGCTGTTTAACACTTACAATACAGCTTGTGGACAAAATTTATGTATTGTGTTGTTTTAATCAGTGTCGATTTGAATAGCCACATGTCTACTAAATGGACATACAGGTAATGAACAGTGTTTTCCCCCATCACTGGACCTGACTCCTGGGGGCTCTTGTTAAAAATAGATGCCCCTCTCCTGGACTTTATCATTCAGTTGGTAAAGTCTGGGGATCTCTCTTTTACTTATGGTCCAGAAAATTTGTAGCAGTTTGCTTAGAGAAACCCTACTTAAAGAAATTTCTAAGCTCTGTTCTAGTTCTCTTGTTAATGTCTTAACCAGTGAACATTTGGTGTAATAGAAGTGAGCATTGGACAAAGTTACAAACTAGTTGGGCTCTTCCACCTCCTGATCTGTGATCTTAACAAGTTTCTTTCAGCTTCATTTTCTTCACCTGAAATACAGGGTGAGACACGGCTCTCTCCCTCCTGAGGTATCGGTCTATAAACCTGCACTCAGTAAGCCATTGAATAAATGATAATTAGAATGTTAAGATGTCTTTCCAGAATCCATTCTTCTCCTTTTTCATTGTAGTATCTAATCCCTAATCCTAATAAAACTGGTCATAGGTAGTACTTATTTTTTATTCAGTTATTACAACCCAATTAATTGACCACAGTCTCTAGTTGTGTTACAGGGTGAGCCTATTAGGTGAAATACTTTCTGTATTTCTACTGCTCAGCGTAACCAATTTGTGTATGTCACTCACTAAATACTGGTTAAATCTCCTGTTACTTCACTTTTAGACTTTAAAACTTTCATTTGCTAGTTGCAGATTAATCTGTGTACCAGAGAAATATCCATCCCCCTCGTGTAGATATACAGTGGTACCTCAGTTCACAAACTTAATTCTTCCCTCAACTGGTTGCAAATGAATTGCAAGCATATATTTTCTATAAGTAATCGTGGAAAACATTCTACAACCAAAGCATAGAAAGAATTAAGTTCATGAACCATGCACTACCATATGTGTTCAACTCAGTTTTAATCAATATTCCAGTTATTGTTCGATGACAATGTTATTCGAGTACCCAGTTCCAATATAAACCTGTGTGTGTTTATGACTTTTTGTTTGTTAGCAGTACTGGAGATAGAACTATGGGCCTTACTCTAAAGCTAGCGTGTTTGCCTAGTGTGTGAGAGCCCTAAATTCAAAGCCCCGCTCTGGGGAAAAAGGGAATGCCAAGAACATGGCCTCATTTTATATCGATGTATTTAAAGATATAGCAAGTCAACATGACACTGAATAGTGTATTCAACGTACATTTTGCATATTAATGTTAATAAGTGATCGTGTTTGATTTTTTTAAACCGTAATTACACAACAGACCTAACTTGGGTATGATTTCTGTAATTTGCTTTTGAAAATTGACTTGGGCTGAGGGTTTACGTAAATAGTAGAGCACAAGCTGTGCACCAGGCTTGGGTTCAATCTCCAGCACTAAAAAAAGAGGAATAAAAGGTCGTTATATCAATTTTTTTTAAGCTAGTCCCAATAATAGTTATCATAAGGACTGTGTGTTTCATAATTTTGACATGGTCATCTTGTTTTTAATTAGCTCTTCAGGTTCGTACTTAAGGAGCCCTAACTTGCTTCTGAAGAACTGAAAGTCCATTCATGTGAACTATTTTATTTTATCATACATCCTTCCTGTGTGGTAAGTGGTGTTTTCTTTATTTAGAAGAAAGGGATACTGAGTCCGGAGTAATTGTTACATCTAGAGTCATAACAGAGGCAGAAACAGAAATCAGTCCCAAAAATGTAGAAATTTGAATTTATCATTAGGCGGCTGTGCTTTTCATCTTGGTAGCAGAATAAAAAGCCAGCTAAAGCTAATAGATCCCTACCCCTTTATTCCAGTCATCATAGAGACTCTGTTAATTCTTATTTCACACTTTTGGATCCCATGCGTGTAACATTCAGATACAGTTTCAGAAGACACATTAGTTCAAGGCATTCTTTCTTGCCTGCGTCCTTGAATCACTTCTGTCCAGTTTTTTTTTTGTTTTGTTTTGTTTTTTATATCGGAGATTGAACTCACCACCTCGCACTTGCCAGGCAGGCGCTTATGCCTCTGAGCTAACTCCCTGGCCCAGTTTTGTCCAGCTTATCCACGCTGTGTACCCAATTGTTCCTTACCAGTCCTCTGGGTTATCAGATTGACTGGCAAGGCATCAGAGCGCTTGTGTTCAAACACCATTATATAGCAGCATAAGACTACATCAGTCACTTCATTTCATCCCAACATAGAGAACTTGTAGCGTCACAGAACAGTGAGTACTGTAGGATAAGATGCTGTGAGAGAGAGCTTTTATTATGATATATTGTTAAAATGCAGTCATTGTTAACCTCTTACTGTTTATCATCGGAAAATACAAAAATAGAAAAAAGGTAGTTTATGTAACACTACTATATGTGTTCACAGAAAAGCGTGTAAGAATGTTCATGGCAGCTTTATTCACAATAGTTAAAGCTGAATAGAATAAGAATTAAATGGTACATTGAAAGTAGGATAGTCAGCAATAAAACGCCATGAAACATTCATACACACAGTGATAACAGGAATCTCAAATATAGTATGCAAAGTGAGAGAAATGTTAGATACAGTTAGATACAGAAATGGTACTACATCTTTTCCAGTTATATGTGAACCTTAAAGACGAGTTGAGCATACCTAATGTGAAAGTCCAAGATCTGAAGTACTCCAGCATTCAGAAACTGAGCACAAACCTGAGGCCACAAGGGGAAAATTCCACACCTGGCATTATGTGATGAGCCAGTAAAAACACAGGTGCACCAAAGTGACTTTCATGAATTAAGGTATAAATGAAACAAATGAATTTTTTGCTCAGGCTTGAGTCCATCCCCAAAAGAGACAGACAAACACGCAGGCAAATATTCCAAAGTCTGAAACACTTACAATTCCACACTTTTCCAATGAGGCATACTCACCTGTATCAAAGGACCCAGCAGTTGAAGTTTTGAGAATACATTAAGAAAACTTGAGATTTAACCTTCTGGTGCAAAGCAGTGTAGGTGAGGGAAACTCACCTCGTGTGCAGGAAAGCTGGAGGAGCTCTAGAAGTGAGGGAGTAACCAGGAAAGACACCAAGAACTGCTGAGCATGGAGAAGCCTGTCTCCTGATAAACACTCCAGAGTGTGCCTCAGTGTTACACAGCTCAGCTGGGGTAAAAGGGAAATGCGAGCAGATTGCAGAATTCCAGGAAATGATAATGAAAATATACGTTATACTCTTTGGAATACATTTAAAGCAGTAAGCAGAGGAAAATTCATAGCCCTAAACACTTGTTACAATGAAAATAAATTCTTAACTCAGAAATGAAAACAAAGACCAAAAATGAACACAGAAAACAAGATATAGTAAAGGTAAAAACAAAAGCTAACAGAAAAACTCTTACCTAATTGACAAATCAATCCTGTATCTTTGGGAGAAAATTCACAAGATAAACTACTAGTTAATTTACCAAGGTGAGAAAAAGAAAAGGTATAAGGCCAAGGGGAATTCAGCCTAAAAGAATAGATATTCCCATGATACATGAATATAAAACAAGAAAAAAAAATGTAGTTACAGAGCAGGAATAATGATTATAAACCTGATAGCTCAAAGAAATAAAAGTTATTGGAAAACAGTACTTAATATCATTATAAAACCCTAAATATTATGCAAACTCTCATACCATGTTAAGTAAATACATCTTGATAAAATGAGAGTTATACTAATAATACAAGGGTGATTAAGTATTTGGAAATTTATATAATTTATCTTATTAATAGGTCCAAAAAGAAAGATAGTAGATCTTGAAGTCTAATGAAATTAAAACTTAGGAAAAACAAGAATGGATAAGTACTTCTATGGTGACATTTTACTTTACCAGTGCTAAAAATCCAACCCACACACTAGACAAACACTCTGCCACTGAGCCACAGCTCCAACCAGAGCTAACATCATCCTTAATAGAAAGAAGAATGCTTCAGGCACAAAGAAGAATGCTTCTGAGCATATACGGATGGAAAATCAAAAACAGTTACAGGCATAATAATGGAACAAGAAGGCCAGGGATTTAGCTCAGCGGCATAAGCGCCTGCCTGGCAAGCATGAGGTCAATGAGTTCGATCCCCGGTACAAAATATAATAATAATAATAATGGAAAAAGAAGAAATAAAATTTGCTTTATTGATAACATGATTATCTGAAAAGCCTTGAAAAGTTGATAGCAGGATTATCTCAAAATAATTGAGGACTACTGGGCATGGTGGTGCATGCCTGTAATCCTAGTACTTAGGAGACTGAGGCCGGAGGATTGTTGCAAGTTTGAGAGGAGGCTGGGCTACAAAAGGAGCTCAAGGCCAGCCTGAACTGCATAGCAAGACTGTCTCAGAAAGACAAAGAAAATAAAAATACTGCGAGTGAGGCCAGAAATGGTGGCACATGCCTATCATCCCAACACTAAGGCTGAGGCAGGAAGACTGCCGTGAGTTCAAGGCCAGTCTGAGTTACATAGTGAAACCCTTTTTCCAAAAACAGTAATACTTTAAAAAAAAAAAAAAAGTACTAATTGAAATAGGACATAAAGTAATTTGTACATAAAAAGCCAATTGATACAACAAAAGAGAAAGTCACATTTACAATAGGAACAACAAAGTACCTTTAATTCTTAAGGATTCATTTTTTAACAAGAACATTAAAAAAAAAAGAGGTGTCAGCAGGGTGTGGTGGCATCTGCTGATAATCTCAGCATTGTGAGAGGCTGAGGCAGGATGCAAATTTCATCCCAGGCATTTTAGGAATTAGTTGACCTTGTCTCAAAACTTAAAAGAGGATTGGAGGTTCTGGGTTCAATCCCTAGTACATGGTTAAAACAAACAAAAAGTAAAAACCCAGGAGAAGCAAATGTAAATATTCCTGAAGGACACAGATAGGACAGATGGAAAGACATCCATTGTTCTTGATTGGCATTTCAATGTCAAATTGTCATTTCTTTCTGATGTAATGAAATCCCAATCCCAGTTTTTTTTAAAAAAGTACTTTTTTTGTTTGTTTGTTTGTTTTTTGGTGTAAAACTGAGCTAGTTATCTCTGCACAGCAGCCATGCTAATCTCTGTATTGTTGCAGCTTTACTGTGGGCTGCAGATGACACAAATTCCACAAGTGTTCCTTTTTTTTTTTTTTTTTTTAATCTAGAGAAATAATAACCCATAAAGGTATTTTGCTGAAAAAAAGTCATTCAACTTACAAAAATTCCCAGAACTGGGGCTGGGAATTTAGCTCAGCAGCATAAGCGCCTGCCTTGCAAGCATACAGTTAGGAGTTTGATCCCTGGTACTGATTTAAAAAAAAAAAAAAAATTCCCAGAACTGTTACTTTAGGAACACTATATGTTTACAATTTTAGCCAGTTAATCAAGGGTGGTGATGCACGCCTCTAATCCTAGCACTCTAATCCTAGCACTCGAGAGGGTGAAGCAGAAGGGTCATCATGAGTTCAGGGCCAGTCTGGGCTACATTGAGTTCAGAAAGCAACCTGAACTAAGTAACAAGACCCTGTCTCAAAAAAACAGAAAAAGGAAATTTAAATTTTAGAGTATGGGAGAAGAAATTAAGTGAATCTTCTGTATACCTATTACAGTGGTATTTAATTTATAGTTAATGGCATTAAAAGTATAAAATTTCTTAATTTTTTCCTAATTATTTTGAAAATACTAATTACTTATTTGGGAAAATAAAAATCTTAGATCTTTGAGGTGTCTCGAATCTTAGCAGATATCAAAATACCTAGAAAAACTAGTTATAAAAAGAAATTTGATACATGACTGGGCAAACAAAATACAACCACGTGCCTCACAGCAAGGTGGCGTTTTTGTTTAGTTTTGCTTTGGTTCTTTGCTTTCATAGAGCTGGGAATTGAACCCAGAGCCTCACACTTGGTAGGCATCCACTCCACCGCTGAGCTCAGTCAGCCCTGTGACTGTTTTAATCAGGGTGACCACATATACAGCCAATCATCCCAGCAGATTGTAGTGGTGCGGAGAAACTCGTGCTGTCTGCCGACTTAGCTGTGGCCATCACGGTGTGGCAGCATTGCGTACTGTGTGTTTCTGGTGATACTGGTATAAACAAACCTGCTGTGCACACATGATTCTATGTAGCACCTAACCTCTGACAATAAATGACTGTGACTGCGTTGTGTATACTTCTTCATCATTGTTTTAGTGTGTTCCCTGACATTTAATGTGAACAGTATGGCATGTTGCCGCAGCAGCAGCCTCACACACCTTGTGTTCATTCTGTCTCAATTGCATTGTATCCTTGTGTACTTGAGTTAAGTCTCACGTTGTTTTGCTCATCATGGCCCCTGCCATCCACTACGTGGAAATGAAAACTAAAGACTACAAAGGTGGAAAATTAGTGATGGTTACTGCTCGTCATTCAGGCATATCCCGTTCCACCATAGCCAGAGCTTGAAGAATGAGAATAAAACTGTTAACAGATCTGCTTCACCGAAGGCAACAAGACTGAAATTCGAGAAGGGCCAAGAGTAGATGTGGAGAAACTTACAGTGACCTGGACTGAAGACCAAACCCAGCAGCATAGCCCTCTCCACACCACACGGTCATAGCCAAAGCAAAGCTTGTGCCGTTGAAAGAAAAGACTTGATCTGACCACACTGTTACCCTTACAGCTACCTCCCAGTGGTTTAAACAATTGAACCATTATGCATTACATAATGGGAAACAGTGGTGAGTCCATATGTGCTGGCATGAAGGCACCTGAAGGACTTGGGGAAACTTCATAACCTGATGGTGGAGAAAAATGCCCAGCAGCCTGGAGAGCCCTGGGCTGTACAGTGCAACCTCAGTGTGCAGTTGGCTGTGCCATCTAGGATAGTGCGAGTACACTGCGGTGCCCTGCCTGTGACAAAGCCATCTGAACGAGGTGGTGTCTGTCGTTGAGACGTGAATGTAGTATAAAGAGAATTGGACACAACTACATATGAAAACCTAGTACAGTAGTATTCCAGATCAGAGGGAAAGATGGACATTTTGATAAAGGGTATTGTAACAACTAGATAGCCACTGGGGAGAAAGTAACGTTAAGCCAAGTGTGGCGCACATCTGTAATCCCAGCACTGAGGAGACTGAAGCAGAAGGATCGCCATGAGTTCAAGGCCAGCTGGGGGTACATGGTGAGACCCTGTCTCAAAACCCAAAAATAATAGTATTAGATCTGTAATTAATGTCATTCATGAGAAAAACTTCCACGTGGGTTGGAGAGAAAAGTACCAGATGAAAATGTGGGTGAATAGTTCTATACCATGATTTAGGGGAAAGTTTTCTGACTTACAGTTGAAGTACAACAGAAAAAAATACTGGTGGTTTATGAGCAGAGCTCAGAGTAGAGTATGTGTTGAATGTGTAAGGCCCTGGGTCAGAGCCTCAGCACCAAAAGAAAATAAATTTTGCTACATAAAAGATTTTGTCTCCCAAAAACTCAGCAGAATCAAAAATTGCCACATAACAAACGGGTAAATTTAGGGTTAATGCCTACTACAAAGGGGAAGAGGGGTGGTATAAACTAAAAACCCTAAGAAAGGGTCAAGGGTAATAATCACACACACACACACACACAGATGTTTTTTAAAAACCTGAATGTGAAACTACATTACACTGCACCCAGGTCTTGGGTTTTTAATGCCAGCTCCTAGGTGACTACCTTAGAGAAATTAATTTCACGGCTTAAGTATAAAATGAGCCTGAAGTACATTAATATGCCAGAATGTCAGATAGGACCCCAAAATGGATGGGACATGTTAAAAGCATGGAACCATTTCAAGGGAAGTGGGCCCATACAAGGGATATTACCCACACAGGTAACAGGTGAGAGGAGTGACGGGAGGCTTTCCTGCTGACTAGGAAAGTGCCGGAGTTGGGAAAACATTTGGAACCACCAGTGAAGTAACTTTTTGGCTTGGCAAGAGGCATTCACATGCTTTAATTACGGTCCAAGACTGTCTATTAGTTACAAGGAAAAGTATGGTAAGTATACAGAGGGAAACTACTAGATCCTGACAGAACGATCAAAGCTAACATTACCAGTGAGGTGCAGGCGGACGCCTTACTCCTCTGGATACAGAATGCTGAGGACACAGCATCCCTTAGGCAGCTTCCATGGGAATACACAACCTGAAAGTCTTCCCCACTGCAGAAAACATAAAATGCAGTATGCAGTTGTGGGCTGGAAAGATGAAATGCTGTACACGTGTTTTGGGGTTAGTTGGAATATGACCGATGGTAAATTAGAAAAGGGTATATTATGTTAAATTCCCTGAAAGTGGTAACTACACTGTAGTTATGACAGTGTATTCTTAAGAAATTCGTGCAACTTACACTGCGGGTTCAGAAAAATTGTTCTTGTAGAGAGAATAAAGTAACTGGTCACATAATGTCAGTAATTGATGAATCTGAATACACACACTATTGTTTTGTTTTTCCAACATTCCTGAAAGCTTGACATAATATTTCCAAATATGAAATTTTAAAAGGCTACACTGACAAAACTACTTTCCAAAATTTTGAACACCGGAGCCCTGTCAGTATTACTGGTACACATGCAGCTGGTCTTTGGAAGTGAATCTGGTGATGTCTAGCAAAAATACATGTGCATGTATCCTATCCAGGCCACTGAGAATACATGCTGGAAAGATGCATCTCACAAATGTAAAAGTGCTTAAGCACAGGTTTACTGCAACAAATTTATAACTGCACAGCCTTGGAAGCTAGATGTCCTTGCATTTCATTCTAAAAGGACAGAGGAATGCAGTGTGGGACATTTTGTGTAAGGAAAGCTGAGGGTGGTGACTTAGCAAGACCCTGTCTCAAAAGGGCTGGGAATGAACCTCAGTGCTTCCTGGATTCAATTTGAGTCCTGAAGAAAATAGGAAAATAAACATACATGCATTTCATGGTGAACACAGGATGAACCAGTCAGCAGTAAAGTGGCCCAGCCACAGGGAAGATGGTGAGGTAGACAAGGGAATTATTTCTGTTACGGTTTCTGTATATTTTTGGAAGCATGGTAATTTTCCAGATACTCCAAAGAATGAAATTAATGCAATAAAGATGAAGACTTTAAAACCAAAAACAAAACCTGATTTTAAATACCAATAACATGACTACATTAGAGGAGGCAGAAGTAATCCAAATAATGCCTGAACTCTTAACACGGTCTGGGCAGAAGGGACAACAAATCCTGAACTGTTTTGCATGACGGTGTGTGTGTGATGCTGCTCTGTTTAAATGTATGAACAGATTATAGCCAGGCTCAAGGGCACGCAACACTGGGAATCTGAGGCAAGAAGATTGGAAATGTGAACTCAGCCTGAGGAATTTCATGAGACCCTGGCTCAAAATTATTTGGACAGGAGCTGGGAGTGCACATTAAGAGTGTACTCCGTGCAAAGGCCCCAAGTTCAATCCCCAGTACAGGAAAAGGAAAGTTATAAGGATTCTTCAAATGGATGTGTTGATTTTTGTTGAGGAACAGCATACCTTGGAAAAAGGCAAATTGGGGTGTGGAGAGATTAAAAAACTCACTGGACATTGATTGGAGAGACAAGTGTGACTCCGTAGTTTTCTAAAATTGAGTGTATATATTGTTCCTTTGTCCACTGAAAGGACCCACACTCAGATGGCAATGAGCAGGAAGCTCTAATGCTTTCATTTCCAGTTGTTCCCCATCAAGCCAAGCCTCTTGCGGATTCCAGGCCCAAGACAGAAGTGATTTTAGGGTAAATCTGGAATGTGGTTTTATTCCAAAAAGTAATGGAATCGCTAGAAATAAAAAGCTGAGGAAGGGGGTGGTGCACATCTGTACTCATCTGTACTGGGAGGCAGAGGCAGGAGGGTCTGTGTGAGTTCAAGGCCAGCCTCCGCTGTATTATACAGTCCAAGACCAGCCTATATGGGCAAAGCGAAACCTTGTCTCAAAACCACCAAAGTAGTTACTTAGAGAAAGGAATGAATGACACATGAGTTGGCTTGCAAGGGTTTCCACTCCCCCAATCTAGGACAGGTTGGGTCCCCCAAATAAGATACACAGAATTATAAGCCATTGAAAAGTCAGAGCCTGTGACTTTTCATAGAGCATCCGTAAGAGAAGAAAAGGGGCTCCGCAGAAGGATCCTGACTGACAGATACAGAGGGAATCTGAGGTTGGAAAAAGACATGAAGACTGCAAGAGTTGTCTGGGATGCTGAATGTGGAGTGAAGTTCTGATGATGAGAATATTTGCATGGTTTTTTAAGCGTTTCCCATAGACAGGGTATTAACTAAGAAAATACTGCCCTTGCCAGACTTAACCAAGTCACCAGCACCAGTAAGGACAGATGGCCAGTGCACCACTGGCTCTGCCACCTGGGAGAAAACCTCAGCTACAGATAGAGCTGGAGGTGCACACCCTCAGTCCAAGGAGGAAACCTCGGGTAAATCCATGAAGAAATTTGTGTTGCTGGAATCTGTAAAAGACATGATTTTGTTCTGAGGAGGGACCTCAGAGTGACTCCCATGGATGACTCCTTCCTGCATGGAGTCACTTCACAATGAGGGCTGACCAAGGCCACCTCAGCGGTACCATCAAGCTGGCAGAGACAGTGGGCATCAGTCGTAGCATCCTCAGCGACACTGGTCAGGTGCCTGGTCAAGTCCGTGGTGCCTCCCAGTTTTAAAACCAGGATCTCAGGAGAGAGGTACTTGGCAAGAGACCCCACTGGTGTGCCTCAGACTGTTGGAATCATCAGAAATGAAAAAACCTGAGAGCATCACCACCCAGAGGAACTTTGTGACAGCTTATGTAATGACACCTTGACCACTTAAAATGTGGGATCTTGAAATGTTCTGCAAAAAATGAAGGAAATCTGCCTAAAGTTGCAAACATTCACTAACAGTAATGTGTTTCTGTTGGCCCATTGTAACAAACCCACATTGTTCATCGTTCGGTAGATAAATGAGTATTTGGAGTTTTGAGCTGTGTTTTCAGGCTTTCTTTGCATGTGTGTTTTCAGTTTTTTAAATGTATTACTCTTTTTTAAACCAAAAAAAACCTTTTTTGTTACAGGAAGGGACTGCGTTGCATTTTTTTTTTTTTCCTGTCCTTTTGAGACAGGGTTTCACTGCAGTTCAGGCTGGTCTTGAACTCTCTTTGTACCCCAGGCTGATCTCAAACTTGCAATGATCCTCCTGCGTCAGCCTCCCCATTACAGGTGTGCACCGCCACACCCAGCAGGGACTGCATTCTTAAAAGATGTCAAACATTAAAAGCATTCTCAGGCGCAGTGGCACATCCCTGTAACGCCAGCACTGTAAGGGGCTGAGGGGTGCAGTCAGGGCAGAGGCGCCCCCAGCACCACAAAAGAACTATAGGGGTGGGGAAGAAGGAAGCAGATGCGTCATGTCCTTCCATATTAAAACCAAGATAAATGAACTGCGTGCCCCCGGACTGCGGAGAAACAATTCTTAAAGGAGAACAGTCGAGTCATTTGACAAAACTAAAGTGTGAAGGGAGGTTACCTGAAAATATTTGGTCTGTGTTAAGTATCTTTATGATAGCGGAGTGGTGACTATGCAAGAGAATGTCATTACTGGGAGAGACACTGAAGTATAAGGCAGTGGTTCCCAGCTGGGGCATTCTGTCTCCAGGGAACATTTGGCACTGCTTGGAGATTCTGTTTTTGTCACATCTTGGCGATGAGAGAGTAATACCTGTTTTGTGTTTTGAGATAGGGTCTCATTATGTAGTGCAGGCTGGCTGGAACTTACTGTGCACCCCAGGTCACCGAGGCCCACCTGCCTCAGCTTTCTGAGTGCTGGGACAACAGGTGTATACACCTGACAGGGTAGTATTATCTTCCAGTCCACCCGCTAACCCTCTTATTTCAAAACATTGCAGTATCTGGCCCAAACTTAGGTATTGCCAAGGTTGAGAATCTCCCAGCTGGGCTTTTTTAATGCTAATTTAAAGGTAAATGGGTTTAAAGCATGTAGCTATTCTGTTTGCCCTTGTTGTCTTCAAACTTTGTATTCAGGTTGCTTTCAAAAGCCTTGCTGCTTTTTAATCTCATTGAGAAATCCTGGAATCTTCTTTTCACACTTAACATTCTGTTGTCTGTGTGTGTGGTTTAAATCACGTGTGTTTATATAACTGTGTGTGTGTTATCAGTGAAGATGTGTTGAGTATGTGGCTGCAGTTGAGCAGTCACTGTACTGCGTTTCTTCTGGTCAGCTCTTGCCTGGCGTTGACAGTTCCCTCGTATTTTCGTTTGGCCAGTGTCTTTGAGAGCTGTCACCCCATCCTCTGGGAATACAGTCTGTCCACTTCTAAGCCCTGCTCTCCAGCTGCTGTCCTAGGTCACCCTGTTCACATCAACTCAGAATCCCCTTTATACTCGGTCCTGTGTTGGATCATTTAGTTCCTAATCAGCCATCTTCCCCTTTTTGGTTACAACAAACATGAGAACTACACTTTTTTAAGACTTGGCCTGTCTGAAAATACTCTATCATTACTGTCATTGGATCATTTGACCAGATAGAGATTTATTGAAACAAGTTTACTGAAGCAAAGCGTGGTGGGGCTCGCCTGAAATCTCAACTGCTGGGGAGACTAAGACAGAAGAGTGACCAGTTCAGGGTCAGCCTGAACATCGGTGAGCCCTTGTCTCAAAAATAAGTTAAAAGGCCTAGGGTGCTGCGGTGCACTCCAGGGTTCAGTCCAGTACCGTGTGTGTGTGTGTGTGTGTGTGTGTGTGTGTGTGTGTGTGTGTCAAACTGACAAGCCACATACTTAAAATGTATAATATGATTTTGGGGGTTTTTTGTTTTGTTTTTGGGGTTTTTTTGGAGACAGGGTCTCACTTTGTAGAAGAACAAAAAAGTAAGAATAGATAGGGGGCCAATGGTGCCCCACACCTATAATCTCAGCACACTGGGGGCTGAGGCAGAGTTGCTTCAAGTTCAAGGCCAGCCTGAACTGCATAGCAAGGTCCTGTCTCAAAAAACAGCAAATTGAATTGTCACTGGTTATTTATTAAACCTCTGCAGTCTGCCTCTTACTTTCCATTTTCTTGTTTTTCTTTGTTATATTTTGAGTGATTTCTTAACATTTATCTACCATTTGTCTAATTATGTTTAGCCATGTATGTATTATATATTGACACTTTTTAATACTTTTGGTCTTTTTTGACAGTCTCCCCTCCCCAGCCCCACCCTTTTCTTTTAGAATATCCCCCTGCCTCAGCCTACCAAATTGCAAATGTGCTCCACCCCTTCTAGCTTCATTTGTAAACAGTTTGTGTGTGGTAATTTGATACTGTTTCTGGCAGTCCCGGTGCCTGAAGTACTTGGCTTTCTTAATCTCTTTGTACTGACACTTGTTGGAGCTGGATTGCTTTTGTGTTGGGTGGTTGGTAGTGAACTTGATAAAATCTGTGGGAATGCTAACTGGCCTGCACTGTTTGTTTATATGATTTACAACCCTCCTCTTGATGTCAGGGGGCTTTAGTAGCCTGCAGCCACTTCAACTTCTTGCCTCAGGGGCTTCCTGACCACTGCAGGGAGAGTAGATTGCAACCTCAGATTTACTCAAGGGAGAAGGCCAGCAATTATAGAATCCCAGCCTCCAGCCTGACTGAGCCCTGAAGGGGAGAGTTGGAAGTGTGATCCAAGGGTAGAGCAGCTGGCAGCACGCATGAGACCCTGGGTTGATCCCCAGCACCTCAGAATTTACAGTTGTGGGCACATACCTGAAATCCCAGCAATCAGGAGGCTAAGGCCAGGTTGGGCTCCATAGAGAGACCCTGTCTTCAAAATAAATAAAAATGAGATCACATAAGAATAGCTGCTTTCCTGGTACCCTCTGCCTGCAGTCAGGATTTTTCCCATCACCCTCTCACTGGAATCCAGCCTCCCTCATGATTTGATCTGGTGCTGGACTTTGCAACTAAGTTCCTCCAAAAGTAAATAGTAAGTTTTACATAGGATAAAACACTTTATACAACTCACTGGTATTGTGTCCTAATGTGAGAAAAGGTACGTTGAGATGAGCATATACCACGTGGAATACAGCTTTCAACAAGTGTGCCTTGCAGTGAAATGAGTGTGTCAGAATGCTTAGCTCTGTGCCACTTGGGACAGTCCGAGGACTTAGCAAAGGTGCACCCACGGGACGAAGCCCCATGTGCAGCACAGATGAGCTTTTCTGTGTGTGGTAGGTCCGTGGTGTCCCCCAGAGCCTCCCACCCTCAAAGGTGGGGCTTTTGGAAAGTCACTGGACTGGAGGCTGCAGCTGACTTGCTGTTCAGAGATGGGTCGGTCAGAAGGGGCAGTCGTGGGTGTGGCCCTGGAAAGGTGTATCTCCTTTCCCAGCTCCGTCCTTCTCCCTCTGCTTCCTGTCCGCCCTGCAGAGCAGCTCTCTTCTGCACCCCTTGCCTTGGAGCCAACTATGGACCAAAATGTGAGCCAAAAGAAACCTCTGTACCTTTAAGATTTGGAAGTTGGATAGCTTGCCCCAGTGACAAAAGTGATGAAGGAAGAGTATAGAACCAGAGAAGTGGGTTGTTCCACAGACTATGTCTGACTGTGTGGCTCCGAAGCCTTTGAAATTGGTTAGTGGGAGGAATTCGAAAAGGTTTAAAGATACCAGCTGGAGAAGCAGTCAGAATGCTATGAGCCAAGCTTGATGGGAGATTGTGGTCAGAACTTAGGAGACCAGAATGCTGATAAAAAGGCAGACCACAGACAAGGCTCAGTAGATTTGAGTTTGGGAACAAGGACTACTTTGCCAGTTGGACCCAAGACTGTGAATTATTACACTGGTAGAAAACTAGTCTGCGTTTTGCTCCCATCCTAAGACTTTGAGAAAGTCTGAGATGAAAGGCAGCAGACTAAGGAGATCGAAGAAATTTCAAGGCAGCCCAACATTCAGCCTGCAGTGAGTATTTTTGGAGGCTTTTTAGCAGGTTTTATACTGAAAAATCTATAGAGCAAACAGCACAGCTGATTTCAAAAGTTTCGAGTTTGGCCAGAAAGGAAGCTCTAGTAAAGTTGGGGCCTGCAAATATGGAACAGAGGAGGGTTTGGTTGTTGAAAAGATTATCATTAAAAAGAAACCAAGTACTTTATAACGAGAAAACAGAAAAAAAATGGCTTGCAGGTGCCACAGGAACCAGCAAGACCCTACTGTCCACAGGCTCAGGGTTGCAGAAGTGAAAGACTGACTTCCTTTGCTTTGAGAAGAGACCTGAGCACCCTCAGTGTCGAAGGGCACCTCGGAAGTTTGTTCCCCAGGGTGAGTTCACAGTGGTCAGCCACCCAGGCACTGAGAGGCCTGTGCAGCCCCAGGGAGCCTGGCTACTGCTCCAGCCAGCAGCAGACTGCAGCATCCGCCACATGGTACCTGGACCCTTGACTTACAAATTAGTTTGTTCTCGAGCTGATTCTAAGTCAAGATTTTGTAAGAAATAATGGGGCATACCTGTAATGCATTTTAAACCTCCCAAAGCACCTCTTGACTAGCCTTTTCATAAGAAGAGTTGCATAATTGTGCGTAATTTCCCAGAAACACCAATAATTTTCCTAGTGTATTCACCAAAAAATGATTAAATGTTTCTAGTGTTCCAAAAACAACCGTTTCATACTGTACTCACCATTAAAGTTGACTTCTCTGGCTTGAGGAAGGGAGGGTGAGATGGAAGGTAGCTGTTGTCTGGAAGAGAGTCCCCTGCCATAGGGACAGCAGGAACCGGGCGCTGTGGGGTCCTTTCTTCCCTCAAGAGAGTCTGCAGCCCAATGGGACCCTCTTCTGGCTCACTAGGGCTCCACCTTTTCAGAACTGAAAACTAGTCTAAGGTGTTCTGTTTCTGTCTTTTTGTTAACACTGTTCTATTATGATTGCTTTCTTCACTGTCCTTGTCTTAGCTACTTTTCTGGCTTTTTGGAGGCCACTTTGACAGCAGTAATTATAGGGATTATAGAAAGCACTGACAGAAATCACATCCACAAACACACACATCTGGGCTCAGACTGACACATGTGCTTTTCTGGCATTGTGAGTCTTTGTTTTCAGCCACGCAAGTGGCCACATTTAGGTCATAACTCAAGACATCGGTTGTAAGTTAAACCTAGAATTCAGGTCATAACCCAGGTTCATATGTGAGGCTGGTTGTAACTGCAGGGCCCACTGCCCTGGTTTGACAGGCATGAGGGATGCAGGGGTTATGGGGTCAGGGAGGCTTCCACAGTACCGCTGAGAAGGCAGGGGTAAAACTGAGTGTGAATCCAGAAGTACAGTGGAGACTCCAGGAAGTTGGAGAAGCCAGGAATGTGGACCAGCTGAGGAAAGCCCCTGGAAGCGAGCAAAGCCAGACAAGAGAGAGGCCATAAGGGCTACAACTGCAGGCAGTGCCGTAGGAACGGGGCTGCCCAAACCCTTTAGAGTTCACGTCTGCTCGCCACAGCTTGCCCCAGGTGCTGGACTTGAAGTTAGAGACTTTCATGT